>JAWHQI010000449.1:1342500-1475519 GCA_033032865.1 Dactylorhiza incarnata | reverse complement strand
AAAATAATTTTTAATTGATTGAATCTCCATCTATCATTCCTAGCTGATTTATAAAGAAGATGTGCTTCTTTTTCATCCAAAGGTTTGGTGAAAATATCAACCCTTTGTAAGTCAGTAGGAATAAATTGTAGGTAAATTTTATTTCTATCCACATTATCTTTGATAAAGTGGTGCCTAATTTCTATGTGTTTTGTCCTACTATGGAGTATTGGATTTTGTGCTATAGATATTACACTAGTATTGCCACAAAATATAATTGATGTATTTAAGTTGATACCATAGTCTAAAAGTTGATTTTGTATCCACAGAATTTGTGAGCAGCAACTGCAGTTGGATACCAGAGTCCTAGATTTGGACAACCCTTTATATATCTCAAAATTCTTTTTAATAAAATAAGGTGAGATTCTTTGGGGTTAACTTAGAACCTAGCACAAATGCATGTAGCAAACATTGTGTCTGGTCTACTAGCTGTTAAGTAAAGTAAAGAGCCAACAATTGCTCTAAATGCTTTTTGATCAACAGGTTTACCTGATTCATCATTGCCTATAACAGCATTGGAGGGCATGGGTGTTTTCATAGAAGAAGAATCAGACATACCAAATCTTTTCACTAATTCCTTAGCATACTTGGATTGTGATATGAATATCCCATTAGGAGTTTGCTTCACTTGAAGGCCAAGAAAGTAAGATAACTCACCCATACTACTCATTTCAAATTTAGATTGCATTAGGTCAGAAAACCTTTTGCATAAATTTGAATCAGTAGAGCCAATTATAATATCATCTACATAAATTTGACCTAATAACGTTTGATTTTTATATATCCTGAAAAATAAGGTTTTATCAATATTGCCTCTACAGAATTTGTTCTCTAACAGAAAACTAGCTAGGGTCTCATACCATGCTCTGGGACCTTTCTTGAGACCATAGAGAGCTTTATTAAGCTTAAAGACATAAGAAGAGTGAGTTGGAGAGATAAAACCTGGTGGTTATTCCATATAAACTTCTTCTTTGATATCTCCATTTAGAAAAGCACTCTTCACATCCATCTGATATACTTTGAATTTCTTGAAGGCAGCAAATGCAAGAAATATCCTGATAGCTTCAAGTCTAGCAACAGGAGCAAAGGTTTGATCATAATCAATTCCTTCTTCCTGAGAGTATTCTTGGGCTACCAATCTTGCTTTATTTCTGATTATGAAGCCTTGATCATCTAGCTTGTTCTTGAAGACCCATTTGGTGCCAATGACTGGATGGCCCTTTGGTCTTGGAACCAAATCTCAGACTTTGTTTCTTTCAAATTGATTGAGTTTCTCTTGCATTGCAAGAATCCAGTTTGGATCTTGTTCTGCATCTTTTATGGATTGAGGTTCAATCTGTGATAGGAAACAAGTATGCATCTGATTTTGGTTGAGTTGATGCCTTGTTTGAACAGCATCTGATATATCTCTAATAACTTGGGATATTGGATGATCTCTAACTGTGATGTGATCAACAGTTGGACTGGGTTCAACAAGAGTTTCCTCTTGAGGGATTTGATCAGCTGTCACTTGATTAGAATTATCAGCAAGATCTTCTGGATTATCTTCTTCTTCACTGTCTTCAATAGTTTGAGTTGATGCGAGTAGAGAATTTACTCTATAGATCTAATCCATTGATCTCTTCACATAGAGCTGCTACCTGCAAAATATCTCTGGTAGAAGTGGTATTCCTCTCCTCATTTAATATGTTAGTTTCATCAAAAGAAACATGCATGGACTCTTCTATCTTAAGAGTTGATTTGTTATAAACTCTATATGCTTTACTAGAAAGAGAATATCCAAGTAATATACCTTCAGCAGACTTAGCTTCAAATTTCCTTAGATATTTCTTATCATTGTTATGTACATAGCTTTTACAGCCAAAAAACTTAAAATAGTTAACCTTAGGTTTTTTATTCTTAAGTAATTCATAGGGTGTTTTACCCTTAAGTTTGTGTATCAGACTCCTGTTCAACACATAATTTGCTATGTTCACTGCCTTTGCTCAAAAAGAGAGTGGCAAGTGAGCATCGGCAAGCAATGTGGTTGTTGATTCAATTAATGTTCTATTTTTTGTTTCAGCTACCTCATTTTGTTGAGGAGTTCTAGGAGTAGAGAAACATTGTTTGATCCCTTCTTTTCCACAGAATTCTTTCATCAGAAGAGATTCAAACTCAGTGCCATGATCACTTCTGATCAATGCAACTAGAGTAGAGTACTCAATCTTGATGGACCTAAGAAAGTCTGTCAGAACACTGAAGGTGTCAGACTTGTTCCTAAGAAAGAACACCCAAGTGAATCTAGAGTAGTCATCTACAATAACTAAAGTGTAATGTTTCCCTCCTAGACTCTATATTGCAGTGGGTCCAAAGAGATCCAAATGCAGTAAGTACGGAACCATAGGTGAATCACTCTTGGATAAAGATTTAAAACTACTCTTGGTCTGCTTTCCTAGTTGACAAGCCATGCAGAGTCCTTCCTTCTTGTATGAACCAGAAGGCAGTCCTCTTACCAGATTGTCCTTAGAGAGCTTAGAGATAGTTCTAAGGTTAATATGTCCTAGCCTTTTATGCCATAATTCATTTGTTTTACTTATTGAATTAAATAAACAAATGTCTGAATTGGCAGAGTCAAAATTGACTAGATAAATATTTCCATGTCTAATACCAGATAACACATTGATATTTTTATTATTGGTAATAATACATAAGAAATGATTAAAAGTTACCAGATAGCCTTCATCACATAGCTGGCTTATGCTGATGAGGTTATGCTTGGGACCCTTGACATATGCTACCTCTTTGAAAGTAACTGCTCCAACTTTGATTTTTCCATATCCTTTGGTTTGTCCACAGTTGGAGTCTCCAAAAATCACTTTGGGTCCAAGCTATGCCTTGTAATTGCTTAGGTTGGCCTTATTTCCAGTCATGTGCTTAGAGCACCCACTATCCAAATACCACTATTCCTTCATGTTTGGATAGCCTTGTACCTGCACAACAGAAAATAAACTAGTTGTTCTTGACCCAGACTATCTTGGGTCCTTTTGTCTTACCACAAAAATCTGAAATGTAAGACATCTCAGGTTGATCCTTATAGCCTTGTGGATGATATCTCCTTGGAGAAATAATCCACTAAGTAAAGGGATTTTTAGAATGTGGAGAATTTGAATTCTTTTGAAATTCAGTACATTTTCTGTTCGATGAACTTGGCTGAGTTCGCCGATCGTCGTTCGACGAATTGAAGTAATTTCGTCGAGCGTCGTTCGAATAATAGTTGTACTAAAAATCTGTCTTCAGCGTTCGTCGATCACCGTTCGACGAATTCGTGTGATTTCGTCGAGCGTCATTCGACGAATTCTTTTGAATTCTTTTATTCTTAACATCCTTGCTTGAGATGTTCTTACCTACTTCTACTGCCTCTTTGCTCTTGTCAGAAATGAACTTCACTGGAGTAGATAGGATGTCTTTCTTAAGAAGATATGGCTGACTTGATGATGCACCCAAGCCCAGTTTGCCATTGAGTCTGGCATTCACTGTGCTTGTGATGTCCATCAGTTTGATGTTTCTCCCATTGAGGGATTCTTCAAACTTTTTAGCCTCAGATAATTTGTTCTTAATGAGAACAATATGTTCTTTGGAGGCAGCCAGTTCTTTCTTAAGATTGTCATTATCTTCAGTCAGTTGATTTATTTCAACCAACTTACTTCTGAGGGAAATTATTTCCTTCTCAGATTTAATTAAATCCAAACAAAGAGTTTTAAATTCATTTTTAAAATCATTTGAATTAAAATCAAAGGTAAAGATTACCTAATCACTGTCATTGTCAGATTCTGATTCATCAGAATTATTTCCTGAGGCATTGATAGCCATCCTGCATAAACTTTTTTCATCTGCATCATCTTCATCATCACTAGAGTTGGATGATGATGCATGTTCTGAATCATTGCATGAGTCATAAACAGCCATCAAGCATTGATCCTTTTCATTTGTTTCATCTTCATCTTCAGAGGAGCTGGATGATGACTCTGACTCAGTATCACTCCATGTCTCAGCTACAAAGCCCCTTCCCTTGTGTTTATGCTTGTGGGAGGATGGCTTGCTGGAGTGCCTCTTTTCTTCTTTATCTTTTCTCTTGTCCTTCTTTTGATTCTCTGGACACTCAGGTAGGATGTGTCCAAGTTTCCTTCAGCCAAAACAAATAATTTCCTTAGAGGTTGTTTTGTCATACCTTGGTTTTTCTTTTGATCTGAAATCCTTCTTTCTGAAGTCCTATCTAGCCATTTTGTAGAATCTTTTGGCTAGGAGGCTCATAAACTCTATTTCTCCTGGAGCTTTATCTTCCTCTTCTGTAGCTTGGAAAGCAATGCTTCTCTCCTTTTTGGTGGCTGGAGAGGAGGTAGATTGTTCAGCTTCTCTAGACTTGATAAGCTGCTCATAGGATTTTAATTTGCCTAACAAGGTCTCAGTAGAGATCTCATTTTGGCTTCTGGCTTCCTTGATTGGAAAAATCCTTGAGTCTTATGTGCTGGGGAAGCACATTAGGATCTTATCATGCACTTCAGTGATTGAGATCACTTTGTCCAAAGACTTCAGTTCATTGATTATGAGACTGAGTCTGTTGTACATGTCTGCCACTGTTTTAGTATCTCCCTTTTTGAAGTTCTCATATTGGGAGATGAGATGGGATCTCCTGTCCTTTCTCTCATCTGCAGAACCTTCAACCATGTTGTTGAGGGAATTCCAGATATCTCTGGCTGAGGTGCAGTCCACAACCTTCTAGAATATATCATCAGACATTGTTTGTGCCAATATGTTCATTGCTTTGGCATCTGCATTTCTTTGTTTCTTCTGAGCATCTGTCCACTCAGGGGGTGGAATAGCATTATTGTTGGTTGCTGTTTCAGTACTTGTTGTTGTTGATGGAGTAGGAGGTCCTGTCAAAATGGAATTAAAAATATCCTCATCAATAGAATTCATATACAATTTGATCATTGCCTTCCATAATGCAAACTTATTGAGATTGCACATAGGAGGTCTTGTGCTTGAGTAATCTTTGTTCTGTGCCATGAGTTTTTAGAAAAAGAAAACTCTAGAAAAAGTCAAGATCTAATTGATCTTTTGATTCAGGTGTTAGCATGTGTAACCAATTAACCAACATCTGATACCAATTAAAAGTGAGGTATTAGATCTTAGATTTACTCTAGAGGGGGTGAATAGAGTATTAAAAGATTTTAACTTATTTTATAGCGGAATTAAAATACTGATATATATGTGTAATAGAGTGAGTGTATAAGCAAAACAAAAATCACAGCACAGTACAGTACAGAAATAAAAACACAATCACAGCAGACACAAGGATCTATAGTAGTTCCCCAACAACCTGGGTACATCTACTCTTCTACCACCCTTGGTAGGAATCCACTAGGTTTTTGATCAGGTTCCCTATCACCACTGGGATTTTGATCAGGTGCCCAAACACCACTGAGCTTTTGATCAGGTGCTCAAACCAAAACACAAGTTTTTGATCATGTGCCCTGCCACCAAAGTTTTAACTTTTGAAGGGAGTTAGAACCCAGTACAAGATGGATAAAAAGGATAAACAAAAAGTGTTTATGAGATTCTTCTTTGTCAACAAGATCTGAGAGAAGACAAGTGGATTGTTATGTTGTAAAGCTCCCCCTGTCTGATAGAGTTTCTTTGACAGATAATGGATGGAGCTTTCTCTTGGATGTAGAAAATCTTTCTTGATAGCAGATGAATCTGAGAGACAAAGTTTTCAGATTATTGTTGCTCTTTGAAGATTATGAAATAGCAGCTGAAAACTGAGAGAAAATGGTTGTTATTCTCAGAGAATGAAAGTGCTGTTGTTGAGGATGAAGATCTATTTCTCTTTGACATTTTGTATTTCTCTCGACTGTGTTACTTCTCTGGTCTGATCTTCTCTATTTCTCTATTGTCTATATTCTTCAACCCTTTTCTTAGATATATGTATCTGACTTGAAATTCAAATCTTCTGGTTTAGGAATAAAATAATCTGAATTAAATCTTTCTTGGGACTGCAATCTGATTCAACAATAATACTTTAATTCCTTTTCCTTTTCCATGAAAGTATCCTCCAATATGTCAACGACTACATTTTTGAAATAAGAGAATAGAAAGGAATATAATAAAAGGAAAGAACAAATCTTGACTTATCTGATAATGAATAAGTCCAAAGGAATTGAATAGATCCGTTGCTGATTAGTCGATCTGAGTTCAGAGAAAATAGATAACTGATCCTTCAGAAATTGTCAAGTTGAAGAATATATTCGTCGAACAAAAATCTTGAGTTCGTCGAGCAGAGAGTTGAGTTTGTTGAACTGAACACACAGTTACAAATTCGTCAAACTGAACACTGATTTCGTTGATCTCAATCTGGAGTTCGTCGATCTGAAGAAGAGAATCTGTTGAACTGGCTGGAAGACTGAATTCATCGAGCAGAGGACCAAGTTCGTCGAACTGAAACACGACGTTCGTCGAACTCAGGAAGGAGTTCATCGAACGCAGAAAGTTGTTCGTCCAACACAGAAACTTGGAATTTTCCTAAGTTCTAGCTAACTTAGACAAGCTTAACCTTGACCCTTAGACTGTACAATGGGGTCAACTTGAGTCCTAAAAATAGATAGTGATCCTAGCCCAAATCAGTAATAGGGTTGTTCCAACAAACTCTTAGTTAAAACCATGATAACCTCATAGATATACTCATTGATAAACCCCTAGATAAACCTCTAAATAAACTGCTGGATAAACCCCTAGATAAACCCTAATTTAAACCCCTAGATAAAACCCTAGATAAACCCATAGATAATCCCCTAGATAATCACCCTAGATAAACCCCTAGATAAACCTCTATATAAACCCCTAGATAAGCTACTAGATAAACCCCTAGATAAACACTTAGAGAAACTCCTAGATAAACCCATAGATAAACATATGATCCTTTAGATAAACCCGTAAATGAACCCCTAGATAAACACCTTAGTAGATCTACAAATAAACCACTAGATAAACCCCTTGATAAAGTCCTAGTTAAATATGTGATAAACTCTTAGATAAACCCATAAATAAACCCCTAGATAAACTAGATAAACCCTTAAATAAACACCTAGATAAAGGCTTAGATAAACCCATACATAAAACCATAGATAACCCATAGATAAACCCCTAGATAAATACCTAGATAAATCCCTAAATAAAAACCTAGAAAAACACCTAAATAAACCCTAGATAAACCCATGGATAAACCCCTAGATAAATCTCTAGATAAACTCTTAGATAAACCCCCAGATAAACCTCTAGATTAACGCCTAGATAAATCCTAGGTAAACCTCTAGATAAACCCCAAGATAAACACCTTGATAATCTCGTAGTTAAACCCACATATAAACCCTTATATTTACACCTAAGTAAAACCCTAGATATAACCATAGTTTTATCCCAAGATTTGTCCCTATATATACACATAAATTTATGCATTAGTTTACCCCCTAGATTTATCCCAAGATTTACCCATAGATAAACCCTCAAATAAACCCCTAAATAAAATCTCTAGATAAACCCCTAGAAAACCACTACATAAACTCCTAAATAAACTCCTGGATAAACCACTACAAGAAAATCGAGCTTTAGCCAGGGCAATTTACCCTGGCAAAAAGTCTAAAACCGTGGCTAAAGATCTTTTGCCACGGCCTAGCAACGGTAAAAGGGCGTGGCTAAAGGTCGCGTGGAGAAAAGTTTTTAGCCATGAATTGGTCGTGGCAAAAAGTATTAGCCACGCAAAAAAATTACCGTGGCCAATACTGAAACCTTTTGCCACGGTTTATAACCATGGCAAATAATAATTTACATATTTTTAAAAAAACTATTTGCCACGATATGAAACCGTGGCAAATACTGATGAGGTGAAAAAAAAATTATTATTGATATTAGCACCCCAATTCATAAACTAGAAAGTACTCAAAATATAAACAGACTAATACAACATATTAGCACTTAAAAATTTATTGGTCATATTAGCACCCCGATTCATGATTTTGTTACAAGAAAGTACTCAAAATTCATAAAGAAATACCATTCAATCATTCAAAGTATATTTTAGGCAACTTGTCAAAATGTCCAATATGTTATACACGGTATAAAATTAGTAAGTACAAGAAGCTGATACAGTAAGAATAAGAAAGGAATTCCTGATGCTCCTTCCCATGAATTTTCAAGCACTTTCTCGGTGCCTTCTGGATCCTTTTGGGCAAGGATAAACCTAAGAAATACGTTGGATACACCATTATAAAGTATGAGTTAAATAGTAAACAGAACCATAAAGTAAACCCCTCTAAAAACCACAAGATTTTAGATAAAACTTGATTTCAATGGTAAAAGTCTTATACATTAGTTTTTGAGTACATCTGTAGAAAGATCCAGCTCAGTCATTACCTCTCGCACTCTCCAGCGAAATGGGCATGCCTTTGTTGACAAATAATAATGAAAACATTCATGGTGAAAAAACCCAACTACATGCATTTTCTTAAGCAATAGACAATCTCTGTCATCATAACCCAGGAGCTGACATGGAGCAAGAAAGCAAATTCCATATCAAACTACAGTGATATCCATTTTCTTAGGTAATCATGGGCATATAATGCTTCTAGTAGCTTCCAAATCCAATTTTTTCTTATTTTATAACACATTCATTGAGCTATTTATATGATATATATTCTCATGACCTGAGATTTGGAAGCTCATTATTATCTAAGTATACATAGAAACAACAACTAATAGAGATCCTTGTGGAAGATGTCGAACTAAAGTTATAGTAAGTAGAAAAATAATAAGAAAATAAATGAATAACCTGCAAAACATCTGCGAAGCTCTTCCTCTTTGATCAAAGCCCTGTCTACTATAAGCCATGACCTGAGATGTCAAATGGAAACAAGAATGTGAGAAACAATGAACACAATTCACATCTACTATAGAGTTCCATATGGTTATAGATGTCTGAGATATCATTCTAATCATTCTTTATGTAAATTAACTATAGTCCATCAATAGAAGTTCTAAAAGATCCATCACTAAACACTGGGTCACCTAAGTGATTATCATCCTTTATTGATCTGGTTCTCTTTGAAACTGGGTGTGAACTGTTTGTTGAGAATGCAAAAATGACTGTAGATGGCATTTCATCATCCTCTGCTGTTTGGCAGGTTCCTTGCCATCTCTCTGGCTGATTTTCAGTCCAAGAGGTCTTCCCATAAGTTCCTGGAACAATCAAATTGGTTAGTTCAATCAGAGTAGAGCTAATAATCGTGTTCAGATATGTCTGAAGTGCTGTTAAGGGCTATGATTGTTTGATTAAAAAAATGTTTGACAATTATGATAGTTGATTGAATAACTGAAATGAAAATTATTACATATTATGTGCTATTATTAGAAAAAATTTCTAATCTTAAACGATGTATGACCAAAATAAGGTCAATTTAAATTAACTAATTAGAACCCAAAAAAGTTGTTTTGGGGTTTATTTTGGGTTTTTCTATTGGTTTATCTATGAGTTTATTTAGGTGTTCATCTAGGGGTTTATCTAGTTGTTCACCAAGGAGTTCAACTAGATATACCTCTAGATGAACCCCTAGATGAACAACTAGATAAATCCATAGATAAACCCCTAGATGAACCCCTATATAAACCCCTAAATGGTTCATCTAGGGGTTTCTGTGGGAATTATTTAGGGTTTATCATGGGGTTCATCTAGAAGTTCATCTAAAGGTCTATCTATGGGTTTATCTAAAGGGTTTATCTATGGGTTTATCTATGAGTTTGTCTAGGTGTTAATCTAGGGTTCATCTAGGTATTTATCATGGAATTCATCTAGGAGTTTATCTAGGGGTTTATCTAGTTAAACTCCTAGAATGAACAACTAGATTATCCCACATAGATGAACCAATGGATGAACCTCTAAGTGAAATACTAGATTAACCCTAGAAAAATCCTTAGATAAACTCTTAGATAAATCCCTAGACAAACTCCTAGATGAAACTCAAAATAAACAACTAGATGAACCCCTAGATGAATCTCTGGATAAACATCTAGATTATCCAATAGATGAACCCCTAAATGAACCCTTAGATAAACCTCCGGATGAATCCCTAAATGGACCCCCTAGATAACCCCCCCCCCCCCCCAGTTGAACCCCTAGATAAATCCTAGATAAACCGCTAGAAAACCCTGTAGGATCGGTAGGCGCTCTTAGAGGGGGGGTGAATAAGGGTTTTTAAAACTTAAGTTATATTTTGATTTTCTTTAAAATAATGCGTGAATAAGAAAGTGAGAAATCAAACAAAGCAATTAAAACCCAGATTTGCTTTAGAATAAGTGGATGCTTTAGGTACCCAGATTTGCTTTAGAGATCCCTGTTTTATTTTCCTTCAAGAGCTAGACGTGTGTCCAAACCTATGACAATTTGCACACGATATAAAGGGGGTTGAGACCCTTTTCTGAAAATCTACACTGCTCTTACTGGATCAGGTTTGATTTTAAGAAAAACCAGAAGATTTTTTAACGGTTGAGCTACCACCGACATTAGTGGCTAGCGTCGGGCGGTAGGGCTCACTTTTATATCCGACCCCAAATTTTCCAGAACCATAACATTGGTTTCCCAAAATCATATCCAAGGATTTTTGACCAATCCCGAATTTTTTTATTACTATATTGAGGTCATAATTTTGTTTTTTAAGAAATGTATTTTCTTGTACAATCATAACACATTTATTTTCAAAGCCCTTTTTGTTATTTTCAATTTGTAAAAGAGAGGTTTTTAGTTTTCTTTCTAAGTCCCTTTTTTCTTTTGCAATAGTTTTGTTTTGTGAGAGGGCCTTAGAAAGAGAAACTTCAAGTTCTTTTGTCTTAAATAAAGAGTGCTCACACTCTTGACATGAAACCTTTCTCTTTTCAAGGGAAATCAATTTTTTGTGAGCTTATGATTTTCTTTAATAATAGATTCATTTTCACGATTTAATATAATATTATCTTTATACTTTGATCATAGGATTTGCAAGTTAGAACAAATTCATCAAAGAGTTCTTCGAAGGTAGGAGGAGTTACCTCAGTGTCGCTAAGAACACTGGTGTCGTCATCGTTGCTTTTTGTCATTAAGCATAAGTTAGCTCCCTCATCGTCGCATTAAGTTGTTGCGCTTGACTCCTCGGAAGACGTATACTTTTTCATCTTGTTCTTCTTTTTGTGCCTCTTTTCCTTCTCCTTCTCTAGAAATTTTGGACATTCACTTCGAACGTGTCCGATCTTCCTACAGTTGAAGCACTCTGGAGGAGATTTATCCATATCATCATGGCTTGCCTTGTTCTTCCATGACCCTTGCTTGTTGGACCCTTTGCTGAGGTATTTGTGAAAATTTTTTCTTCTTTCGGGATCCCGCATGAATCTTTTGAAGTTCTTCACCAAGAAACCTTCTTCATTTTCGTCTTCTTCATCATCGGCCTCAGTTTGTAATGCTTTTTTTCGGCTCCATATTGTATTCTTCATGTTGAATCTGGAGTTCTACCTCATGGGTTTTGAGATTCCCAATGAGATTCTCGATCTGGAGCGTTCTTAGGTAATGTGACTCTGAGATGGCCATCACCTTTAGATTGAACCTTGGAGGTAGAGAGCGAAGAATTTTTCTCACCAAGTCCCCATCTGAGTAGATCTTTCCAAGTGCCTTTGAAGCATTGACGATCTTGGTGAAGCGAGTGTACATCGAGTTAATGTCCTCTTCGGTATCCATCCTAAATTTTTCATATTCAGATTCCAGTTGGAATAGCTTTGCATTTTTTACCTGCGATGTACCTTCATGAGTAACTTCCAATTGATTCCGCATGCAGAAATTATATTAAACTCAGTTCTATTTAAGGAGCAATATAAAGCGTTCATTGCTTTAGCATTATTTTTACACCTTAGTTTATCGTTATCATCCCATTTATCTTTAGGTTTTAGTAATGTTGCCTCTCCCACTACAGTTGTAGGAGGAGAGTACCGAACTTCTACCATGTTCCATACTTCTACATCCATGGTCATAAGAAAACACATCATTCGATTTTTCCAGTAGTTAAAATCTGACCCAGTAAAGAGAGGTGGTCAACTAACCCCTTGACCCTCCGGAAAAGCGAGATCATGAGACGCCATTATTCCCGGTTGTTAAGCCATTTGGAATAACCTACCTCTGATACCACTTGTTGGATCGGTAGGCGCCCTTAGAGGGGGGGTGAATAAGGGTTTTAAGAACTTATATTATATTTTGAAATACTTACTTATGATAAGAAATCAAAATAGTGATTTTGTTTAACGATCTAAATTGTTTTATAATAAAGGAGAGGATACTAAACAATTTAGAGAAATGAAAAACAAATCAATTTTATTACACAAAGAGAGACATGATTATTATTAATAAAATTGATTACAAATGTTTGATTTCAATGACGCTAGAAATCAAAGCAAAATATGAAAGACTCTTTTTGTTTCAATACCGACTCGTATCCCCACGAACCGGTTGGCTTTAGCCGATCCTTCCCCGGATACAGCCTCAAGCCGCTCTAGCCAACCCTTCCCCGGATATGGCCTCGAGCACCCCCTAGACCTACACCCGAGACCTAGTTGCCAACACGAGGTGAATTTCTTCCCTAAGTCCTACCCAGACTTAGTCGCCAATACGAGGCGAATTTACTACACGATTTAAAAGAAAAGATGTGAAATAAATAACAACAATATAAAAACTCCCTATATGGATCTCTTGGAGAAGTGGATGAAGGCCCGCAGAGTATGATCATAGTCGATGCGGTCTTTCATCACGATGATAACGCATGTTGAAATCTTCTCCACGGATCCCCTTTAGTCTTTATGGATTTGTGGGAGTATCTCTCTGAACCTTCCTCTCTCTGTTGTGGCACGAAGCTCTGGAATTTTGGATCTGAAGAGGATTAGGAAGACGGAGCCAAGGGGTCCTTTTTATAGTCTCAGCGCTAGCGCCTGCGCTAGTGGTACCGTCGGCGCTATCCCATTTTAGGTCATATTCTGCGCGGCAGAATCTTCAATCCAAGGAAACAATTCTCTCTTGCCTTCTGTGCTCCCTGCTACCGCATGCGCTATCGGATACCGCCAGGCGCTATCTCCTTCTATATGTGCTCCCAGAATTGCGCTTAAGCATTCATTTCGTCGAACAAATTTTCGTCGATCGGAGTTCGTCGAGCGGGCATCATCATTCGTCGATCGGAAATTCGTCGAACGGAGAATCCTCGAACGCAAAATCGTCGAACGAGATTCAATTTCGTCGACCCCAGCTTCCGTTCTCAGCGGCTTGATTTAGTCGATCGCAGCAGCAAGTTCGTCGAACGGGCTTCCTCATTCGTCGAATGAAAATTCATCGAACGCAAGATCGTCGAACGCAAGATCTGTTTCGTCGAGCGCAGCATACAGTTCGTCGAGCGAATTTTCATCGAACGCAAGCTAGCGCCAGGCGCTAGGTGCTACCGCCGGCGCTAGTAGGTGTTTTGGATTTGATGGCTCAACTTTGGGGGCAACCTTCTTATGTAATCCTTGAGTCATGTGGACTTTGCTATCCTGCACACTTAAACACACAAGATCAAATACACATAGGTTTTGTTACTCTCAAACCTAGGAGATGCGGAAGACCATGTTCCAACAAACTCCCCCTTTTGATAATAACAAAACCATGATTAATGATAAATCAGAGCATTAATATATATAAGCATGATGAACCTTACTTGTGTGTGTGAGAGAGTGATGACTTAGAATAATTATCGATTTTAGCATTTAGAATTGCTCCCCCTAAATATATGCTCCCGTAAGTGAATGCTCCCCTAATATGTTGTTGGGAAAATGATTTCTCTTAACCCCTAGAAATGAATTCTAAGAATGAAAAAAAAAAACAAGGCTAAGTAAATATGCGTCGAATAGTATTCGACGTTTCCTTCAGGTTGAGTCGAAGTAACTCTAGGAAGATTTCGACGTAAGTCTAGTCGACGCCACTCTGATTTCTAGTCGACGCATCTAATGAAGTCGACGCACCTCAGTCGACGCACCTTCCTTATTTTTCTCTCGACGTCCAGAAAGGATGCTCTCGACGCTTGCGTCGAATAGTAATCGACGCACGTCGATTTCCATGACAGAATTTAAATATGCGCCAGATCTCTTTCCTTCTTTCAATAGATCTGATTTATATGGAATAAGTGTCAATATTTTATAGCCGTTCTGAATCATTCTTTCCTTATATCTGATTCTTGGCTAATTTGATTTAACTTATTTGGATATTATTTGAAATCTGAATTGGTTCTTTCCTTCTACAGAAATAAATATTATGGAAACATTTTCATCTTTCTATTTTTCTGACTGCCAATTAATTATCCTCCTATAGCATTATTTTGAATACACAGAGCTATAAATAAAGAGGAGGTCGGCAGAAAATGACAGTTGAGTGATCCACCACATACATTTTGAAATAGAGGAAAAGCTCCCAAGAGAAAAGAGAGAAATTGAGAAAAAGCTCTGCAGCAACATTCAACCACTTCTTCTTCTTCTGCTTCTGAAATCACACTGCTGCAAAATCTGATAGCTCTCACAAAGAGAGAAAGTCTGCAAATCTTCCTCTCTCTATAGAAGAAAGATTCAATTCACTTCTTGTGCTTCCAATCTTCTTGCTAGGAAGAAGATTCATTCGTGTCCTTATATCTTAACTGCTTTCTTTCTTACATCTAACATTGTAAAAGAGTTTTTAGAATCTCTCTTCAAAAAATTCAGTGTACTGGTTCTAAGAGTCTCCTTGTCAAAAGACTCAGTTGGTTCTAAGAGTCTCCTTGTCAAAAGACTCAGGGTGGTTCTAAGAGTCTCCTTATCAAAAGACTCAGTACAAGATAGTGAATTCCTACCAAGGGGGTAGAAGAGTGGACTACCCAAAGTTTGGGGAACCACTATATTTTCTTGTGTTGTGCTGTGATTTATTTTCTTGCATTTACTTTATTTTCTTGCTTAATTCTTGTTGGTGTGTGGGAAGCTCTAATCTGTGATTATACACATATATATATTAACTTTGCACAAAATATTTTTATTCTCTATTCACCCCCCCCCCCCCCTCTAGAGAATTCTAGTGAGGTTAAATGTGCACTTTCAATTGGTATCAGAGGGAGGTTGATCTAAAAAGGATAACTCCTTGATCAAAAAGATCTTACCTCTCATATATATATATATATATATATATTTCAACATTATTTTATCTTATGGCACAAATCAAAGATTATGCTTCCACCAGACCTCCAATGTGCAATCTTGAAAAGTTTGCAGTTTGGAAAACAAGAATTAGAATTTAGATGAATTCCATTGATGCTGACTTGTTTGATATTACTATGACAGGTCCCCCAAAGCCTTATAGAAAGGATGCAAATGGCAATGTCACACAAACACTTGTTCCAAGATCTGAGTGGACAGAAGATGAAAAGAAGGCAAGAACATATGATCTAAAGGCCATGAACATACTTGTCTCAACTCTCTCAGATGACATTTTTCAAAAGGTTGTTGACTGTGAATCATCCAATGAAATTTGGGATGCTCTCACAAAGATGGTGGAAGGAAGTGCTGATGAAAAGAAAGATAAAAAGGCTCTATTGATCTCTCAATATGAGAACTTCCAAAAGAAGGCTGAAGAAAACATCTCTGAAATGTATGACAGATTCAGTCTGATCATCAATCAACTAAGAGACTTGGATAGAGAAATCTCTCTCACTGAGATTAATGATAAATTGCTAATGAGTCTCCCTAGTTCATGGGACTCAAGAATATGGGCAATAAGAGACATAAGAGGACAAAAAGAGATCTCAACAGATGCTCTCTTAGGAAAACTCAGATCCTATGAGCAGTTGCTGAAAACTAGAGAGGAGAAGGAAAGAAGAGAAAACACTCCAATTTCCTCAAAAAGCAGGAACATTGCTCTAAAGGCAACAGAAGAAGGAACCCCTGTCACTGAAGAAGAATTATTCAATTTCTTGGCCAAAAGATTTAAGAAATGGGTCAAGACAGATGGATCAAAAAGGAGGGAGTCAAAACCAAGGTATGACAAAACCCCCACTAAAGAAATTATTTGCTATTCTTGCAGGAAACCTGGACACATTGCCCCAGAATGTCCAGAGAATGCTGAAACAGAAAAGGATCTGAAAAAGAAAGATCTGAAGAAAAAGGGGAAGAAGAAAGAAAGAGGCTTCATTGCAGAAGTCTGGAGTGAAACAAACTCTGAGGATAGTTCATCCTCTAAGAGTGACAATGAAGAATCTCGGCAAGAAGACCTATGCTTGATGGCCTTTGAAGACTCAAAGAATGATGATAAATCATGGAGTGAAACAGGATCAGAAGAAAGCATATCTTCTGATGATGAAAAAGAAAAGAACCTCATTCTCATTGAGGAATCTGAGGATGAGGTAAGCATGTTTGATGAAATAGATTTTCAAAGTGATAATTTTAGAAATGATTTTATGGGAATGTACCTAGATCAACTAAAAACAAAACAAGAAATTAAAGATCTAAAAGAACAAATCAATGTAGCTAAAAACCAGAGAAACACAAAAATTAAATCCTCTAAAGATTATGAATCAATAGCTAGCAGAATAGAAAAGGAAATAGAAAGGGCTAGAATAAAAAATCAGTTCCTTAAGGATAAAGTAACCCAGGCAAAAGCCTTTGAAGAATCAATAAAAATGAGAAGCCAAACTCTTAAGGAAATCACTGAAAAACAAACAATAAGACACAACCATCTTGGGCTAGGGGCTGATCCCTCAATCAGCCTAATTCCATCCAACAAACCTGCTTGGATGAGCCCTGTAAAATTCACTAAACCTGTCAAAATGACAAACCAAGAAAAAGACCCAAAAGATAAGGAAGAAAACTCCTTCAAAGAAATAAAGGAATTTGATGAAACATCTTATTATTCAGCTGATGACTCACAAACTTCATCTGAAGAAACAATCAAACCAAGAAAAACAAGACATAAAGGAGTAAAAACAGAGAAAGGCAAAATGAAAATTTATGAAGATACAATTGCGTCGACTTCATATCGACGCATGCACGATAGTGCGTCGACTTCTACTCAACGCAATCTCTCAGATGCTTCGACCTCTTCTAGATGGATGAACAAAAGCACGTCGACTTCCAATCGACGCAACTTTTTCTATGCGTCGAAATCAGATCGACACCATCTGGAGAAAGCGCCGAATACAAATCAGCGTGACTATCAACATGCGTCGAATGGATATCGACGCACAAAAATTCAGAACAATTTAAACATCTTTCCTCCAAAAGTCTTTCATCCTAACCCTTATTCAGGACCCATTCATCCTAATCATGAATTCTATCCAAATCAAACCCTCTATTCTAACCAACACTCTTATCCTCATCAACACTTCTACCCTACTCTAAACTCAAATTCTCATAATAATAGGATAATCAAATGCTATATATGTAACAAAACTGGCCACCTTGCCAAACAATGTTGGCATAATCAATCAAACTAACTGTAAAAATTAGTCCTAGGCTGTCTTAGAAAAGCTTTAGGACTAGGAAGAGACAACAAGAAATAAGAACATAGAGTGGTTCAGAAAAATCAAAAGTCACGTCAACTTCTACTCGACGCTCCGTAGATGACTCAGATCAACAGGTGTAATCGACGCATGCGTCGACTACTATCGACGCATACGTCGATAGGAAACCCTATCATACCAAATCAGACCATATCGACGTTCACGTCGAATTCCACTCGCCGTAACGTCGACTTCATAAAAACGAGCGGCAATACTAAAATATTCTCAGTCACATCCACTGAAGTACCGAATAAGCCTCGAATTGAGTCCCATTTCGATGCTTCACCTGACTTAAATAAACTCTTCAGTTAGAAAACCTTCGCGATTTTGCATCTATCATCCTTCTTGCTCCTCTGTCCAGCTGATTCTTTTTCCCTCTCTCACCGATCTTCAATGGCTCCCAAGATAAATTCTGGGTTCGATATCGACCTCGAATCCTTCCAAGCAGCAGCAAAGAACTATAAGAACATCATAGCTCTCTTCACTGAAGCAGGACTGGACAAGCTCATCTCCACTAGGTGCAAGCTTCTGGAAACTGAGCTCACAGAGCTCATAACTCATGTTCAGATTTCTAAACAAGGAGAAATCCAAGGAACACTATATGAGACACCAGTCTCAATCTCAGCAGAACACATTAGGGCCACCTTTGATCTCCCATCCGGTATATCCTAATGTCATCTTTGTTCAACTAAAATAGGGAAAGGAAATCTCATAAGTCTTCATCATTTCCTATTAGGTGATGAATCTATAGACCTCACACCTGATGAAATCAAGCATCTGCTAACCACCATGAAGTTCTCAAGGGATAAACCAATCCATCTAAAGAAAATAGACTTTTCTGAGGAGTATAGACTACTAGCAGATATAGTAGAAAAGATACTACTATGTAAGATATCTGCCCATGATGCAGTGCCCAAGCAGCAACTGAACATCATGGGAGCTCTGGTGTTAAAGAAGAAAATAGACTGGGCCAGCTGTTTGCTCAAGATGATAGGCTCTAGATATTCCCACAAAGAAAATGCCTACATGAGAATGATGAGTCAAGTACTGTTCCACTCCTTCCCTGACCTATGTAGGTCAAAAGGAATTCCCATCCCTCCAGGAAAAAGGATGTCCATAGCCCTATTTTCTAAATGGGCCAGGCAAATCCCTAAGCCTGGTTCCATCCCTGAAAGGACTCCATCTCCTCCTATCTCTCCTGCTCATCCTCCTCCTCCTCCTCCTTCTCAAACAGTCACATCTTCTGTCCCAGCATCATCCTCACCAATACCTCCTCAATCACCTGCTCAACCTTCTTCTATTCCTCCACCTCCTCCATCAAATATACCTCCTCAAGATGATAGAATCCCCTCTCCACATCCATTATCTCCACCTCCTCCTCTATCACCTCTTCCTCCACCATCACCTCCTCATCAACTCTCACACCATGAACCATCTGAATCCACTGAGGCTCTCATCACCCAGTGCATACAATCCACAGCTCAAAGATTCCAAGCAATGCTAGATGAGCATTGCTCCCAGATTCATTCCTCCATCCTTCACATGCACACCCAAATAGATGGGGTCAGTGCCTCTGTGCAAGATCTGAAGTCATCTCTCTCTTTCTCTAGAGTGACTAGGTCTTTCTTAACCTCCTTGGCCAAGAAGGTCAAGAAGGGGGAGAATCTAGATGAAGATCAGCCCTCCAATCCTAAATCTCCTTCTCACAAATCCCTTCCTACCTCAAAAACTGACAGTCTAGCACTGCTCAAAACCCTTGGGAATGAGATAGTACCTGAGCTCCATATTGATGAACAAACAATAGAGCTACTCAGCATAGCAAGAGAGGCTGCAGACCAAGTGGCACTACTGCAAGGGGAAGCAAGCAGAGCTGAAAAAGAAGATGGGGCAGATGATGAGAAAGTTAAAGAAACTAAACCTCAGGGGGAGCTGGAAATTGTGGTAGCTGAAGTAGGAGCTAAGGAGTTGGATACCATTGTGAATACATCTGAAAATGAAAAAGAGCAGCCAGATGCTGTGTTACCTGAAGCTGAAACTCAGGGGGAGCTAGATGAAACTCAAAGGGACTCAACTGCTGTGACTCAGGGGGAGATGAGGGTGCTATCTGTTGTTGAGAAAGAGCAACCTACCAAAGTCTTCAAAAGAAAAAGAAAGACTCCTCCTACCCCTCCTGAGTGTTAATTTGGTTTCTAAAAACATTAATGAAAATTTTTATGTTCAAAACATTGATTGGTCAATATATATATTCTCTTCTGAGTTGGTGTATATACAACTTTCTTTCCTTCTTTCCTTCTTTCCTTTTTGGTTACTCAATATATTTCTTATCTTTACAAATGCTGTGCTGGGTTAATTATATGCTAGTACAATTTCCCTCTAAATAGGGTTAAGACAAATAGGGGGAGATTGTTGGGAAAATGATTTCTCTTAACCCCTAGAAATGAATTCTAAGAATGAAAAAAAAACAAGGCTAAGTAAATATGCGTCGAATAGTATTCGACGTTTCCTTCAGGTTGAGTCGAAGTAACTCTAGGAAGATTTCGACGTAAGTCTAGTCGACGCCACTCTGATTTCTAGTCGACGCATCTAATGAAGTCAACGCACCTCAGTCGACGCACCTTCCTTATTTTTCTCTCGACGTCCAGAAAGGATGCTCTCGACGCTTGCGTCGAATAGTAATCGACGCACGTCGATTTCCATGACAGAATTTAAATATGCGCCAGATCTCTTTCCTTCTTTCAATAGATCTGATTTATATGGAATAAGTGTCAATATTTTATAGCCGTTCTGAATCATTCTTTCCTTATATCTGATTCTTGGCTAATTTGATTTAACTTATTTGGATATTATTTGAAATCTGAATTGGTTCTTTCCTTCTACAGAAATAAATATTATGGAAACATTTTCATCTTTCTATTTTTCTGACTGCCAATTAATTATCCTCCTATAGCATTATTTTGAATACACAGAGCTATAAATAAAGAGGAGGTCGGCAGAAAATGACAGTTGAGTGATCCACCACATACATTTTGAAATAGAGGAAAAGCTCCCAAGAGAAAAGAGAGAAATTGAGAAAAAGCTCTGCAGCAACATTCAACCACTTCTTCTTCTTCTGCTTCTGAAATCACACTGCTGCAAAATCTGATAGCTCTCACAAAGAGAGAAAGTCTGCAAATCTTCTTCTCTCTATAGAAGAAAGATTCAATTCACTTCTTGTGCTTCCAATCTTCTTGCTAGGAAGAAGATTCATTCGTGTCCTTATATCTTAACTACTTTCTTTCTTACATCTAACATTGTAAAAGAGTTTTTAGAATCTCTCTTCAAAAAATTCAGTGTACTGGTTCTAAGAGTCTCCTTGTCAAAAGACTCAGTTGGTTGTAAGAGTCTCCTTGTCAAAAGACTCAGGGTGGTTCTAAGAGTCTCCTTATCAAAAGACTCAGTACAAGATAGTGAATTCCTACCAAGGGGGTAGAAGAGTGGACTACCCAAAGTTTGGGGAACCACTATATTTTCTTGTGTTGTGCTGTGATTTATTTTCTTGCATTTACTTTATTTTCTTGCTTAATTCTTGTTGGTGTGTGGGAAGCTCTAATCTGTGATTATACACATATATATATTAACTTTGCACAAAATATTTTTATTCTCTATTCACCCCCCCCCCCCCCCCCTCTAGAGAATTCTAGTGAGGTTAAATGTGCACTTTCAATTGGTATCAGAGGGAGGTTGATCTAAAAAGGATAACTCCTTGATCAAAAAGATCTTACCTCTCATATATATATATATTTCAACATTATTTTATCTTATGGCACAAATCAAAGATTATGCTTCCACCAGACCTCCAATGTGCAATCTTGAAAAGTTTGCAGTTTGGAAAACAAGAATTAGAATTTATATGAATTCCATTGATGCTGACTTGTTTGATATTACTATGACAGGTCCCCCAAAGCCTTATAGAAAGGATGCAAATGGCAATGTCACACAAACACTTGTTCCAAGATCTGAGTGGACAGAAGATGAAAAGAAGGCAAGAACATATGATCTAAAGGCCATGAACATACTTGTCTCAACTCTCTCAGATGACATTTTTCAAAAGGTTGTTGACTGTGAATCATCCAAAGAAATTTGGGATGCTCTCACAAAGATGGTGGAAGGAAGTGCTGATGAAAAGAAAGATAAAAAGGCTCTATTGATCTCTCAATATGAGAACTTCCAAAAGAAGGCTGAAGAAAGCATCTCTGAAATGTATGACAGATTCAGTCTGATCATCAATCAACTAAGAGACTTGGATAGAGAAATCTCTCTCACTAAGATTAATGATAAATTGCTAATGAGTCTCCCTAGTTCATGGGACTCAAGAATATGGGCAATAAGAGACACAAGAGGACAAAAAGAGATCTCAACAGATGCTCTCTTAGGAAAACTCAGATCCTATGAGCAGTTGCTGAAAACTAGAGAGGAGAAGGAAAGAAGAGAAAACACTCCAATTTCCTCAAAAAGCAGGAACATTGCTCTAAAGGCAACAGAAGAAGGAACCCCTGTCACTGAAGAAGAATTATTCAGTTTCTTGGCCAAAAGATTTAAGAAATGGGTCAAGACAGATGGATCAAAAAGGAGGGAGTCAAAACCAAGGTATGACAAAACCCCCACTAAAGAAATTATTTGCTATTCTTGCAGGAAACCTGGACACATTGCCCCAGAATGTCCAGAGAATGCTGAAACAGAAAAGGATCTGAAAAAGAAAGATCTGAAGAAAAAGGGGAAGAAGAAAGAAAGAGGCTCCATTGCAGAAGTCTGGAGTGAAACAAACTCTGAGGATAGTTCATCCTCTAAGAGTGACAATGAAGAATCTCGGCAAGAAGACCTATGCTTGATGGCCTTTGAAGACTCAAAGAATGATGATAAATCATGGAGTGAAACAGGATCAAAAGAAAGCATATCTTCTGATGATGAAAAAGAAAAGAACCTCATTCTCATTGAGGAATCTGAGGATGAGGTAAGCATGTTTGATGAAATAGATTTTCAAAGTGATAATTTTAGAAATGATTTTATGGGAATGTACCTAGATCAACTAAAAACAAAACAAGAAATTAAAGATCTAAAAGAACAAATCAATGTAGCTAAAAACCAGAGAAACACAAAAATTAAATCCTCTAAAGATTATGAATCAATAGCTAGCAGAATAGAAAAGGAAATAGAAAGGGCTAGAATAAAAAATCAGTTCCTTAAGGATAAAGTAACCCAGGCAAAAGCCTTTGAAGAATCAATAAAAATGAGAAGCCAAACTCTTAAGGAAATCACTGAAAAACAAACAATAAGACACAACCATCTTGGGCTAGGGGCTGATCCCTCAATCAGCCTAATTCCATCCAACAAACCTGCTTGGATGAGCCCTGTAAAATTCACTAAACCTGTCAAAATGACAAACCAAGAAAAAGACCCAAAAGATAAGGAAGAAAACTCCTTCAAAGAAATAAAGGAATTTGATGAAACATCTTATTATTCAGCTGATGACTCACAAACTTCATCTGAAGAAACAATCAAACTAAGAAAAACAAGACATAAAGGAGTAAAAACAGAGAAAGGCAAAATGAAAATTTATGAAGATACAATTGCGTCGACTTCATATCGACGCATGCACGATAGTGCGTCGACTTCTACTCAACGCAATCTCTCAGATGCTTCGACCTCTTCTAGATGGATGAACAAAAGCACGTCGACTTCCAATCGACGCAACTTTTTCTATGCGTCGAAATCAGATCGACACCATCTGGAGAAAGCGCCGAATACAAATCAGCGTGACTATCAACATGCGTCGAATGGATATCGACGCACAAAAATTCAGAACAATTTAAACATCTTTCCTCCAAAAGTCTTTCATCCTAACCCTTATTCAGGACCCATTCATCCTAATCATGAATTCTATCCAAATCAAACCCTCTATTCTAACCAACACTCTTATCCTCATCAACACTTCTACCCTACTCTAAACTCAAATTCTCATAATAATAGGATAATCAAATGCTATATATGTAACAAAACTGGCCACCTTGCCAAACAATGTTGGCATAATCAATCAAACTAACTGTAAAAATTAGTCCTAGGCTGTCTTAGAAAAGCTTTAGGACTAGGAAGAGACAACAAGAAATAAGAATATAGAGTGGTTCAGAAAAATCAAAAGTCACGTCAACTTCTACTCGACGCTCCGTAGATGACTCAGATCAACAGGTGTAATCGACGCATGCGTCGACTACTATCGACGCATACGTCGATAGGAAACCCTATCATACCAAATCAGACCATATCGACGTTCACGTCGAATTCCACTCGTCGTAACGTCGACTTCATAAAAACGAGCGGCAATACTAAAATATTCTCAGTCACATCCACTGAAGTACCGAATAAGCCTCGAATTGAGTCCCGTTTCGACGCTTCACCTGACTTAAATAAACTCTTCAGTTAGAAAACCTTCGCGATTTTGCATCTATCATCCTTCTTGCTCCTCTGTCCAGCTGATTCTTTTTCCCTCTCTCACCGATCTTCAATGGCTCCCAAGATAAATTCTGGGTTCGATATCGACCTCGAATCCTTCCAAGCAGCAGCAGAGAACTATAAGAACATCATAGCTCTCTTCACTGAAGCAGGACTGGACAAGCTCATCTCCACTAGGTGCAAGCTTCTGGAAACTGAGCTCACAGAGCTCATAACTCATGTTCAGATTTCTAAACAAGGAGAAATCCAAGGAACACTATATGAGACACCAGTCTCAATCTCAGCAGAACACATTAGGGCCACCTTTGATCTCCCATCAGGTATATCCTAATGTCATCTTTGTTCAACTAAAATAGGGAAAGGAAATCTCATAAGTCTTCATCATTTCCTATTAGGTGATGAATCTATAGACCTCACACCTGATGAAATCAAGCATCTGCTAACCACCATGAAGTTCTCAAGGGATAAACCAATCCATCTAAAGAAAATAGACTTTTCTGAGGAGTATAGACTACTAGCAGATATAGTAGAAAAGATACTACTATGTAAGATATCTGCCCATGATGCAGTGCCCAAGCAGCAACTGAACATCATGGGAGCTCTGGTGTTAAAGAAGAAAATAGACTGGGCCAGCTGTTTGCTCAAGATGATAGGCTCTAGATATTCCCACAAAGAAAATGCCTACATGAGAATGATGAGTCAAGTACTGTTCCACTCCTTCCCTGACCTATGTAGGTCAAAAGGAATTCCCATCCCTCCAGGAA
The DNA here is from genome assembly GCA_033032865.1 of Dactylorhiza incarnata. Taxonomy (NCBI): domain Eukaryota; kingdom Viridiplantae; phylum Streptophyta; class Magnoliopsida; order Asparagales; family Orchidaceae; genus Dactylorhiza; species Dactylorhiza incarnata. The sequence continues at coordinate 1,450,591 of JAWHQI010000449.1, read as the reverse complement.
AAAGGATGTCCATAGCCCTATTTTCTAAATGGGCCAGGCAAATCCCTAAGCCTGGTTCCATCCCTGAAAGGACTCCATCTCCTCCTATCTCTCCTGCTCATCCTCCTCCTCCTCCTCCTTCTCAAACAGTCACATCTTCTGTCCCAGCATCATCCTCACCAATACCTCCTCAATCACCTGCTCAACCTTCTTCTATTCCTCCACCTCCTCAAGATGATAGAATCCCCTCTCCACATCCATTATCTCCACCTCCTCCTCTATCACCTCTTCCTCCACCATCACCTCCTCATCAACTCTCACACCATGAACCATCTGAATCCACTGAGGCTCTCATCACCCAGTGCATACAATCCACAGCTCAAAGATTCCAAGCAATGCTAGATGAGCATTGCTCCCAGATTCATTCCTCCATCCTTCATATGCACACCCAAATAGATGGGGTCAGTGCCTCTGTGCAAGATCTGAAGTCATCTCTCTCTTTCTCTAGAGTGACTAGGTCTTTCTTAACCTCCTTGGCCAAGAAGGTCAAGAAGGGGGAGAATCTAGATGAAGATCAGCCCTCCAATCCTAAATCTCCTTCTCACAAATCCCTTCCTACCTCAAAAACTGACAGTCTAGCACTGCTCAAAACCCTTGGGAATGAGATAGTACCTGAGCTCCATATTGATGAACAAACAATAGAGGTACTCAGCATAGCAAGAGAGGCTGCAGACCAAGTGGCACTACTGCAAGGGGAAGCAAGCAGAGCTAAAAAAGAAGATGGGGCAGATGATGAGAAAGTTAAAGAAACTAAACCTCAGGGGGAGCTGGAAATTGTGGTAGCTGAAGTAGGAGCTAAGGAGTTGGATACCATTGTGAATACATCTGAAAATGAAAAAGAGCAGCCAGATGCTGTGTTACCTGAAGCTGAAACTCAGGGGGAGCTAGATGAAACTCAAAGGGACTCAACTGCTGTGACTCAGGGGGAGATGAGGGTGCTATCTGTTGTTGAGAAAGAGCAACCTACCAAAGTCTTCAAAAGAAAAAGAAAGACTCCTCCTACCCCTCCTGAGTGTTAATTTGGTTTCTAAAAACATTAATGAAAATTTTTATGTTCAAAACATTGATTGGTCAATATATATATTCTCTTCTGAGTTGGTGTATATACAACTTTCTTTCCTTCTTTCCTTTTTGGTTACTCAATATATTTCTTATCTTTACAAATGCTGTGCTGGGTTAATTATATGCTAGTACAATTTCCCTCTAAATAGGGTTAAGACAAATAGGGGGAGATTGTTGGGAAAATGATTTCTCTTAACCCCTAGAAATGAATTCTAAGAATGAAAAAAAAACAAGGCTAAGTAAATATGCGTCGAATAGTATTCGACGTTTCCTTCAGGTTGAGTCGAAGTAACTCTAGGAAGATTTCGACGTAAGTCTAGTCGACGCCACTCTGATTTCTAGTCGACGCATCTAATGAAGTCGACGCACCTCAGTCGACGCACCTTCCTTATTTTTCTCTCGACGTCCAGAAAGGATGCTCTCGACGCTTGCGTCGAATAGTAATCGACACACGTCGATTTCCATGACAGAATTTAAATATGCGCCAGATCTCTTTCCATCTTTCAATAGATCTGATTTATATGGAATAAGTGTCAATATTTTATAGCCGTTCTGAATCATTCTTTCCTTATATCTGATTCTTGGCTAATTTGATTTAACTTATTTGGATATTATTTGAAATCTGAATTGGTTCTTTCCTTCTACAGAAATAAATATTATGGAAACATTTTCATCTTTCTATTTTTCTGACTGCTAATTAATTATCCTCCTATAGCATTATTTTGAATACACAGAGCTATAAATAAAGAGGAGGTCGGCAGAAAATGACAGTTGAGTGATCCACCACATACATTTTGAAATAGAGGAAAAGCTCCCAAGAGAAAAGAGAGAAATTGAGAAAAAGCTCTGCAGCAACATTCAACCACTTCTTCTTCTTCTGCTTTTGAAATCACACTGCTGCAAAATCTGATAGCTCTCACAAAGAGAGAAAGTCTGCAAATCTTCTTCTCTCTATAGAAGAAAGATTCAATTCACTTCTTGTGCTTCCAATCTTCTTGCTATGAAGAAGATTCATTCTTGTCCTTATATCTTAACTACTTTCTTTCTTACATCTAACATTGTAAAAGAGTTTTTAGAATCTCTCTTCAAAAAATTCAGTGTACTGGTTCTAAGAGTCTCCTTGTCAAAAGACTCAGTTGGTTCTAAAAGTCTCCTTGTCAAAAGACTCAGGGTGGTTCTAAGAGTCTCCTTATCAAAAGACTCAGTACAAGATAGTGAATTCCTACCAAGGGGGTAGAAGAGTGGACTACCCAAAGTTTGGGGAACCACTATATTTTCTTGTGTTGTGCTGTGATTTATTTTCTTGCATTTACTTTATTTTCTTGCTTAATTCTTGTTGGTGTGTGGGAAGCTCTAATCTGTGATTATACACATATATATATATATTAACTTTGCATAAAATATTTTTATTCTCTATTCACCCCCCCCCCCCTCTAGAGAATTCTAGTGAGGTTAACTGTGCACTTTCATATGTAATTTATCATCTTAATTAAGCATGTTAGTTTTCATTTGGATAGCGGATCTTATTTATCATGTTAGTTCTCCCCCTTTTGTTATTAGCAAAAGTGGGTAAGGAAGCAAAACACAGAAAACTTTTGATTTAGAAGATAAAGGCATGATCGAGCTTTTTAGAGAGAAGCAAATAATGAGTTTTAGAGTAATTTTTATAGAGATAGATCAGAGTTTTTAGCTTAAAGAGGTAATAATTTCCAAATAACCAATCTACCCAGACAATATATCTACACCCTAACCCCGTACTAAGTGACGGATGGGCATGAGGAGGTGCAAACATGTCATAGGTTGGGGTGTTAGTCCCATATGCAAACACTAGACAAAACTCACCCTAGCACTCTTTCCCCCCAGTGCCTCGCAAGGCCCTACTGGAACCCTCCCCGGTTAAGGACAAGACATGACTAGAGATAAGGTTATCTAATGTCTACAACCCTATGCCCCCGCTATGGTGAGAAATGAAGTCATGGATAATAATTATTGGAAACATTTAGCATTTAAATTTAATGACATAGTCTATGGATTTATATTTTTATTTGAATTTATGAAAACACTCACATAGCTATTTTGAAATCCATTAATAAATCAGAGTTTTAGCACTACAATATTTTCATAGAAATAAATCAGAGTTTTTAGCAAAAAAAATATTCATGTTTAGAGTAACCAGTTTACCAAGCAAGTCTACCACTTGTTGAAAGAAAGGAATTTTAAGATTCAAGTGATGATGCACACGAAAATAAAATACTTTAAGTAAGCATGAAAGCGCAAGGTAAAACAATTATATGGTTATGATGCGGAAGACTTATAGAAATACAAGAAACATCTTATTGTAATCAATGATTATCCATAAAAGATATATGAGTTAAGTTTCATAAAGAAGATGTTTTAGTAAATCATTGTTCAATTAAAATTTTTAAGAATAATAATAAAGTAACCAAGCATGAAATAATTTTATCAAAAAGAGATTACTATAATGTTATTTTAATTCACAAATTCAAAACATACCAAACATTATAGAAAGCATGCTAGGTTATCTAGTGCATTTCATAAATAAAGAGTAGTATAGAATTTGCATTAGGATCCAATACTCATGAGAAGAAGTGTTATGGAAGATAATGATGTGCACATAAGTGTATTTTGAATAGAGTAAACAAATGTTTTAATCAAAAATACAAGAAATATATAAAGTAAAGAGCACAATAAAACACAAATAGTTTTACTTCCACAAACTTCAATGCACAAAAAGAATGTACAACTACCAAGGTGCTTTGCACACACAATGCTCATTAAGACTTATCAGGGTGCAAAGTAGTGTTTGGGGGATCACATATTTTATTTTATTTTAATATTGAAACTAGTGATCCGGTGTACTTAAGAATAAGTGGGTTTTTTTTAAAGAAAGTTCTGGTTTGCACAAGATACTTTACTATTCTTTCCAAAGTGCTCAACCTCACAACGCTTACTAAGACTTATTAGGAGGTTCAAGTAGTGCTTGGTGGAGTTATCTTTGTCACTTTATTTTATGATTTTTGTTTTGTACAAAGTTCTCCGAATACACTTGTTTTGCAAACCAATATAATTTATAAAAGCATAACCACTTTTCTTAACTTTTAAAGTGCAAACAAAGGTTGTGTAGGTAAGATACTTGTGCAATTTTAATTCATTGTACTATTACAAAACATACACAAGCATTCTTAGATTAAACACATAAGTAGACAATGCCAAAATAAGTGAGTGAATAGCGATCATTTTCAAACATAAAACATTTACTCATACTTAGAGGCATGCTAAGCTTAGTTCTACACAACTTTTTCAATATAATTGATGCACATATTAATGGATATATCAAAGCATGATGAAAGCAATGTTCAAAGTAGTTTGAAAAGATAAATTGCAACATTATAGAAGTTCTAAATAATAGATTAAATCATGCTTGATTTTCTCAATGATGTCCATACAGTATTTTTGATAATTTAAAGTTTGAACTCATAAGATTGATCTTGGACTTCCCGAGGACTACCTTATGAGAGGTTCACCTGGTACTAGGTGATATGATGGGATGATAGCCCAAATCACCCTTTCGCAAGACACATGTAAATAGAAAAGTTAAGTTCAAAATAATAATTTTTGATACTTGTTTTTTTTTGCATTTGATTTTTGCTTTTACAAATAGAATGACAATAAAAACCAAAAAAAAGGTAAAACATATTTTTTTTTGTAATTTGGCTTTTGTATTTTGTATTCAATTTTTCAAAAAAGAAATAAAAACAGAAGTGCAGAAATAAATAGTACACATAGATTAATATATTTCTAAGAATTTTTCAAAATTTTAAAAATACAGAAAAACAAATAGGTGCGCCAGCGCCGGCGTTCGGCGTTAGCGCTAGCGCGGGAAACAGTACATGATTTTTGATGATTTTGAAATTTTTATTTGTTGATCTTGATTAAGTGTTCAAATAGTAGTTTCAGGCAGAAATTTCAAATTTTTAAGAGATGTTTTGGATGGTCCAAATTGCATGAAACGTTAGTGATTTCTTATACGACTTAAAATAATCATTGCATGAGATATATTTGCTTATGTTTTCATTTTGACTTTTCTAAAGGCTTGTGCTTTTAACTTGAAACAGATAGGAAATGAAAACCCAAGATATCATGTTTGAACAAATCAAATATGCATGGTTTCGGTGAATAAAGAGTAATGTTCATGCAAAAAAAATTGAAACGATTGTGTTTATGAATGTGACTTAAAATGTTTAATCCTTTATCCCCCCCCCCCTTTTTTGTATAGGCTAAGGAGCTTTGCATTTTTGCCCATCAAGTACTTGGAGCAACCCGAGTCCAAGTACCAGACATACTTCTTGTCCTTAGCCTTCCTGCAAATCTAGAAAGAAGATGAGGGAAAAGATCCGGATACCCAACTGGTGCCACCCATAGAATAAGTGGATGCTTTAGGTACCCAGATTTGCTTTAGAGATCCCTGTTTTATTTTCCTTCAAGAGTTAGACGTGTGTCCAAACCTATGACAATTTGCACACGATATAAAGGGGGTTGAGACCCTTTTCTGAAAATCTACACTGCTCTTACTGGATCAGGTTTGATTTTAAGAAAAACCAGAAGATTTTTTAACGGTTGAGCTACCACCGACATTAGTGGCTAGCGTCGGGCGGTAGGGCTCACTTTTATATCCGACCCCAAATTTTCCAGAACCATAACATTGGTTTCCCAAAATCATATCCAAGGATTTTTGACCAATCCCGAATTTTTTTATTACTATATTGAGGTCATAATTTTGTTTTTTAAGAAATGTATTTTCTTGTACAATCATAACACATTTATTTTCAAAGCCCTTTTTGTTATTTTCAATTTGTAAAAGAGAGGTTTTTAGTTTTCTTTCTAAGTCCCTTTTTTCTTTTGCAATAGTTTTGTTTTGTGAGAGGGCCTTAGAAAGAGAAACTTCAAGTTCTTTTGTCTTAAATAAAGAGTGCTCACACTCTTGACATGAAACCTTTCTCTTTTCAAGGGAAATCAATTTTTTGTGAGCTTATGATTTTCTTTAATAATAGATTCATTTTCACGATTTAATATAATATTATCTTTATACTTTGATCATAGGATTTGCAAGTTAGAACAAATTCATCAAAGAGTTCTTCGAAGGTAGGAGGAGTTACCTCAGTGTCGCTAAGAACACTGGTGTCGTCATCGTTGCTTTTTGTCATTAAGCATAAGTTAGCTCCCTCATCGTCGCATTAAGTTGTTGCGCTTGACTCCTCGGAAGACGTATACTTTTTCATCTTGTTCTTCTTTTTGTGCCTCTTTTCCTTCTCCTTCTCTAGAAATTTTGGACATTCACTTCGAACGTGTCCGATCTTCCTACAGTTGAAGCACTCTGGAGGAGATTTATCCATATCATCATGGCTTGCCTTGTTCTTCCATGACCCTTGCTTGTTGGACCCTTTGCTGAGGTATTTGTGAAAATTTTTTCTTCTTTCGGGATCCCGCATGAATCTTTTGAAGTTCTTCACCAAGAGACCTTCTTCATTTTCGTCTTCTTCATCATCGGCCTCAGTTTGTAATGCTTTTTTTTCGGCTCCATATTGTATTCTTCATGTTGAATCTGGAGTTCTACCTCATGGGTTTTGAGATTCCCAATGAGATTCTCGATCTGGAGCGTTCTTAGGTAATGTGACTCTGAGATGGCCATCACCTTTAGATTGAACCTTGGAGGTAGAGAGCGAAGAATTTTTCTCACCAAGTCCCCGTCTGAGTAGATCTTTCCAAGTGCCTTTGAAGCATTGACGATCTTGGTGAAGCGAGTGTACATCGAGTTAATGTCCTCTTCGGTATCCATCCTAAATTTTTCATATTCAGATTCCAGTTGGAATAGCTTTGCATTTTTTACCTGCGATGTACCTTCATGAGTAACTTCCAATTGATTCCGCATGCAGAAATTATATTAAACTCAGTTCTATTTAAGGAGCAATATAAAGCGTTCATTGCTTTAGCATTATTTTTACACCTTAGTTTATCGTTATCATCCCATTTATCTTTAGGTTTTAGTAATGTTGCCTCTCCCACTACAGTTGTAGGAGGAGAGTACCGAACTTCTACCATGTTCCATACTTCTACATCCATGGTCATAAGAAAACACATCATTCGATTTTTCCAGTAGTTAAAATCTGACCCAGTAAAGAGAGGTGGTCAACTAACCCCTTGACCCTCCGGAAAAGCGAGATCATGAGACGCCATTATTCCCGGTTGTTAAGCCATTTGGAATAACCTACCTCTGATACCACTTGTTGGATCGGTAGGCGCCCTTAGAGGGGGGTGAATAAGGGTTTTAAGAACTTATATTATATTTTGAAATACTTACTTATGATAAGAAATCAAAATAGTGATTTTGTTTAACGATCTAAATTGTTTTATAATAAAGGAGAGGATACTAAACAATTTAGAGAAATGAAAAACAAATCAATTTTATTACACAAAGAGAGACATGATTATTATTAATAAAATTGATTACAAATGTTTGATTTCAATGACGCTAGAAATCAAAGCAAAATATGAAAGACTCTTTTTGTTTTCTATACCGACTCGTATCCCCACGAACCTGTTGGCTTTAGCCGATCCTTCCCCGGATACGGCCTCAAGCCGCTCTAACCAACCCTTCCCCGGATATGGCCTCGAGCACCCCCTAGACCTACACCCGAGACCTAGTCGCCAACACGAGGCGAATTTCTGCCCTAAGTCCTACCCAGACCTAGTCGCCAACACGAGGCAAATTTACTACATGATTTAAAAGAAAAGATGTGAAATAAATAACAACAATATAAAAACTCCCTATATGGATCTCTTGGAGAAGTGGACGAAGGCCCGCAGAGTATGATCGTAGTCGTTGCGGTCTTTCGTCACGATGATGACGCGTGTTGAAATCTTCTCCATGGATCTCCTTTAGTCTTTATGGATTTGTGGGAGTATCTCTCTGAACCTTCCTCTCTCTGTTGTGGCACGAAGCTCTGGAATTTTGGATCTGAAGAGGATGAGGAAAATGGAGCCAAGGGGTCCTTTTTATAGTCTCAGCGCTAGCGCCTGCGCTAGTGGTAGCACCGGCGCTATCCCATTTTAGGACATATTCTGCGCGGCAGAATCTTCAATCCAAGGAAACAATTCTCTCTTGCCTTCTGTGCTCCCCGCTACCGCCTGCGCTATCAGATACCGACAGGAGCTATCTCCTTCTATATGTGCTCCCGGAATTGCGCTTAAGCATTCATTTCGTTGAACGAATTTTCGTCGACCGGAGTTCATCGAGCGGGCCTCATCATTCGTCGATCGAAAATTCGTCGAACGGAGAATCGTCGAACGCAAAATCGTTGAATGCAGATTCAATTTCGTCAACCCCAGCTTCCGTTCTCAGCGGCTTGATTTCGTCAATCGCAGCAGCAAGTTCGTCGAACGGGCTTCCTCATTCGTCGAACGGAAATTCGTCGAACGCAAGATCATTGAACGCAAGATCTATTTCGTCGAGCGCAGCATACAGTTCGTCGAGCGAATTTTCGTCGAACGCAAGCTAGCACCAGGCGCTAGGTGCTACCGCCGGCGCTAGTAGGAGTTTTGGATTTGATGGCTCAACTTTGGGGGCAACCTTCTTATGTAATCCTTGAGTCATGTGAACTTTGATATCCTGCACACTTAAACACACAAGATCAAGTACACATAGGTTTTGTTATTCTCAAACCTAGGAGATGCGGAAGACCATGTACCAACAAATAATAGTAAGCTCTTTTTGTTTTCTATCCCGACTTGCATCCCCAAGAACCGGTGTCCCTAGCCTATCCTTCCCCGGATTCGGCCTCAAGCCGCTCTAGCCAATCCAACCCCAGATATGGCCTTGAGCACCCCCTAGACCTAACCTAGATCTAGTCGCCAACACGAGGCGAGTTTCTGCCCTAAGTCCTACCCATACCTAGTCGCCAATACGAGGCGAAATCTCTAACAGTTTACAAGAAATATGAAATGATAATAATAAAAACTCCCTCTTGAAGAACTTCTGAAGTTGGAGATGAAGATCCGCTGTAGAATAAGCGTTGTAGAAGCAAATGTCGTTTGGATCCGGCGTGAAGAGATTCTCCTTCAGAAATCCGCAGAGCTTTGGTAGGACATCAAGTTTCGACCAAATCAGCCTCTGGAATTCTAGCACTCAATCTCTCTCTTTGATGGGTTGATGAAACGAGAGAAGAGGGGTCCTATTTATAGCCTCAGCGCTAGCGCTACCGTCGGCGCTATCCCGGATTAGGCGTTATTCTGCGCGGGGGAATCTTCAATCCAAGGAAACATTTATCCCTTGTCTTTTGTGCTCTGCGCTACCACCTACGCTATCCGCTACCGCCAGGCACTAGCTCCTTCTATATATGCTCCGAAATTGCACAGATCATCGCTAGCGTCGGGCGCTTGGTGCTACCGTCAGCGCTAGTGGGCATGTTGGATTTGTTGGCTCAAATTTGGGGGCAACCTTCTTATGTAATCCTTGAGTCATATGGACTTTGTTTCCTGCACACTTAAACACACAAGATCAAATACACATAGGATTTGTTATTCTCAAACCTAGGAGATGCGGAAGACCATGTTCCAACAAACTCCCCCTTTTGATAATAACAAATCCATTAATGATAAATCAGAGCATTAATATATAAGCATGATGAAACCTACTGGTGTGTGTGAGAGAGTGATGACTTTAGGATAAATAATGATTGTAGAATTTTAGAATTGCTCCCCCTAAATATATGCTCCCCCTAAGTGAATGCTCCCATAATATGTAAGCTATCATCTTTAATTAATCAAGTTAGTTTTTCATTTTGATAGCAGATTTATTTTATCATGGAAGATCTCCCCCTTTTGTTATTAGCAAAAGTGGGTAAGGAAGCAAAACACATTGAAGTTTTGGTAAAGGCATGATCGAGCTTTAAGAGAGAAGAAAATGATAAGGAGTCATAGAATAATTTTCATAGAAATAGATCAGAGTTTTTAGCATAAGTATTGTTATAGAAATAAATCAGAGTTTTTAGCTTTATTTAAAAAAACGAAATGACATTTACCATGCAAGTCAATCATTTAAAAATTTTGAGTTTGAAAACTTGAGATAAGCATGAAAAGAACATAAGGTAAACGTAATGTAGCGGAAGACTTAGAAAGGTACAGCAAACATCTTTTTGTAAGACATGATAAAAATGACAAAGATGTTTTTGACAAAAAATTTCTTAAAAGGATTATCATCAAGTAACCAAGCATGAAAGAGATGTATGAAAGAGAGACTACTACAATGTTATTCTAATTCAAACAAAAGTCAAAACACACCAAACATTATAGAAAGCATGCTAGGTTATCTAGTGCATTTTAGATATAAAAAGGTATTATAGAATTAGCATTAGGATCTAATACTCATGAGGAGAAGTGTTATGGAAGATAATGATGTGCACAAAGTGTATTTTGAAAAGAGTAAACCAATGTTATAATCAAAAATACAAGACAAATGTAGAGTAAAGTGCACGATAAAACACAAATAAGATTACTTCCACACACTTTTATGCACAAAGAAAAATGTACAACTACCCAGGTGATTTGCACACACAATGCTTATTAAGACTTATCAGGGTGCAAAGTAGTGCTTGGGGATCACACAATTTTATTTTTTTCAGTTTCGTTTTTGATCCGGTGTACTTAAGAATAAGTGGGTTTTTGTTTGTGAAATGAAAGTTTGCGCAAGATACTTTACTAATCTTTCCAAGGTGCTCAACCTCACAACGCTTATTAAGACTTATCAGGAGGTTCAAGTAGTGCTTGGTGGAGTTATCTTTGTCACTTTATTGCAATTTTTTTTGTTTTGTACAAAGTTCTCCGATTACACTTGCTTTGCAAAACCAATTGAATTTTGAAAGTACAACCATTTTTTTATATTTAATAGTGCAAATAAATGTAGTGTAAGTAAGATACTTGTGCAAATTTAATTTATTGTACAATTACAATACATAGGCAAGTATCTTTAAATTAAAAACATAAGTAGACTTTGCCAAAAAGTGAGTGAAGAAATATCATTATCAACCATAAGACATTTACTCATACTTAGACGCATGCTAAGCATGGTCCTACACTACTTTTACAATAGAATTGATGCACATATTAATAGATAAATCAAAGCATGATAAGAACAATGTTCAAAAAGTTGATTGACAAGATAAATTGTAACAATTTAGAAGTTCTAAATGATAGATTAAATCATGCTTGATGTTCACAATACAGTTTTTTTTATAATTTTGATGTTTTATATTTTTGTATTTGATTTTGCATTTAAAAAATAGAATTTAAACAAATGAACAAAAATATTTTTTTTTTCTAATTTTGGCTTTTGTAATTTTGTATTTGGATTTTTCAAAATGAAATAAAGTCAGAAGTGCAAGAATTAATAGTACATATAGATTAGAATATTTTTAAATATTTTTCAAAATTTTAAAAATACAGAAAAACAGATAGGTGTGATAGCGCCCGCGCTAGCGTTAACGATGGCACTAGCGCTGCTTTAGTTAAATCCCCTTTACCTTGCTATTTCGGCCACACTAGCGCTGCTTTAGTTAAATCCCCTTTACCTTGCTATTTCGGCCATTGCCATTGAAGCTCTCCCGAAAAACCCTAGCAGATAACGCAGCCCACTCATAGATCTAAGGTAAATCTTCATCCTTTTTTATGAATTTTGTTTTAAACTTTGATTTTGATGTTGAAGAAGAAGATATTTGAAGTTATCAATTGTTTTTAGATGCTAGATCTACAATGCTTGATTCTTTTATTTTTGAAGAGAGAGACTAGAGTAAATCTTCATCATTTTGATGATTTTTGTTCTAAATATTTGATTTTGATGTTTGTGATGAAGATTTATGAACCTATTTAAGAGAAACTTTTGATTGTGAAGAAGATATATGAACAAAAACAAACCTTTTATTTTTATGATAGATCTAGAATAAGATTAGATCAAAAAGAGGATCTTCACAATTTTTATGCCTTTTATGAAGATTTTTAGTTTTGATTTTAGCTTAGATTATGTGGGTTTCTTGGATCTAGCAATTTCGGATTTGGAAATCTTTTATTTTAGAGAGATCTTAATATTTCAGATCAGAGAACTAGCGTCGGCGCTACTGCAGGCGCTAGTGCTAGCGTCGGGCGCTAGTGCTAGCACTGGCGCTAGAGAATTTTGCTTAATTTTAATTTTTATTATAATACTGCAGATGGCTCCTGGATCAAGAGGTAAGAAAAGTACAGAGCTGGCCGTGGAGGCTGCAGTAGTAGGTGTACCATATTTTGTGGAGTTTGACATACCTCGACATCACCACATCATGCAACTCTTCGGAACCTCCGAAGTGTTGAATGTGTTTCTTTCAGAAGGGTTTTCTTCGAAGATAGTACGAGAGTTATATACGCACTTGGAAGACCCATCGCAGACTGATCTGGGTGGAGGAATGCGGCCTCGGGTGCAGGGACAAGTTGTTACTATTACTCATGATGACTTGAGGGAGATGTTTGGGTTGACCGAGCATCCAAATAAGTTGGATGTGGTTGAAAAGTTTCGAGTTGATAGGGATTGGACTAATCTAAATGTGGTACTCCACCACAGGGAATGCAGGAGTTTGATCCAAACGGTGGGGTCACTTACAGTGGATGCCCTTATAGTATAGGATGTTTTACGCCACACTATCATGCTGAAATTGGGTGACACGGCAAAGATTACTGCACAGCTTAGTCTTGTCTTGTATTTTATTCTTGAGGAGGTGAGATTCGATGTAGCAGACTTGTTGCTTTCATTGATCAGATATACATACAAGTTGGGGGATCCTTCTCGTCATATATACAACAACCTTCTGCTCGGTGGCATAATACAGAGGGTTATTCTTCATAGGTACCCTTCTATTGAGATTGGTTTTTACTTGATAGACTGCTTTCCTCCTATATATAGTACCTCACACCTACGAGCTACATCCCTTCCGGATTAGCCATCAACATCTACTCGACCACCACTCCGACGAGGAGCGTCATCCCGAGGGGCTCAAGATGAATCATTTGAATCTTTTCGAGAAGAAATGGGAGAGCGGATGACAAGAATGGAGGAGGATATATCGGAGGTAAAGAAGGGTATGTCCGGCATGAAAAAGATGTTGAAGTTTATGATCAAGGAATTAAATCTAAATCCATCAACACCGGAGCAAAGAGAGTGGGATAGCCCAGTACAGGATCCACCGCGTCATTCAATTCGGAGGAGTCGTAAAAAACGATCACCAAGTGCTAGTGTTGAGGAGATAGATGAGACAGAGTAGAGGAGTAGGAATATCCTGAGGAGAACTAAGTTTTTAGTTTGTAATAATACATGGATTTGAACACAAGTTCTTGGATACTGTCTACTAGTGTCGGCGCTACCAGCTAGCGCTAGCACTATCTGCAATGTTTAATTTTGTTGTTTTTGGATGTTTGACTATTTTTATCTGTTCCTTATTTGGTAGTTCTTGAAGGTTTTGTTTTACGTTTTATTTATAAATTTGAAGTTATATGAAGTGGAGATGTTTAATCAAATTTAAAATCCAATGAAGCAGTATATGTTTGAAATCATATCACATAGAAAAATTTTGAATTCAATTTATGATCTATATATATAATGAGTTTAGGAAGAATAGATTGGTCTTTAGAAATAAAGGACATGACTTTATAATTTGATAATTTGATTTGTGAATCTTTAAGTGATAAAGTCATGTGTCTATATGATGACCATACCATAATAGCAAAAAGAGATAAGAAAAATAAAAAGCCAATAAAGCATATCATGAAGTAGAAAATTTGTATTTTTCATTTTTGAAAATATTCTACTTCATGCATTTGGTGATACCTAATGAATAAGAGATTTAGGTATCCAAAGGGGACCAAGTGTGGTGGTTCCTTTGGGTACCCAAATATAACGTGTAGGTTTGTGGGTAATTAGTGATGAATGGGTCCTTTCATGTGAAGTTAGTGTTTCATTTTTAATTTTGGGTCTCCATTCAAACTTTGGTTTAATGTTATTCTTATATGTCAAATTTCCATTGTGATAATCTTTATATTGATGATTATGATTGTAATGATTAGGAAATTTGTGTATTGTTGTTGTTAAGTTTGGAGAAACATGATTTTGGAAATAATGGTGATTTTGACTTTGATTTACAAATCCGTTATGTTTCTTATTTCCATTATTTGGTTTAGTTAAAATATTCATGTTCATATTCATATTCAACATGTTTTTAGATAGTTCTTGATATTGTGAATTTTTATTTATAATTTTCATAAGCACGTTGATTTTCGATTTTAATTCATCATTCTTAATCTTTAAATTATTCCTAGCTTTATTATAAGCTATTGTGCTATTTTTAAGAGTGGAAATAATAGAGTCAATATGATTTTGATAGTCGTTTCTAAATTCCTCAAATGTTTCGTCCATCTCTTTGATTTCAATTTTATAATTTTGGCATGTAGCACAATCACCTTTCAAAGATGAATTTTCTAAAAATAATTTTTCATTATGTTCTTTGATACAAATAATTTCTTTTCCAAGTTCCTTAATTTTTTCTTTAAAATCATTACAATCAAAACAAGGTTTTGTATTTTCAATTGAAGTGACATGGGTAAAGCAAGATAAATCAGAATTTGATTCTACTTTAACTCTTGCTTTTAAATTTTTATTTTCTAAGCACAATTTGCAATTCGCATTTTTTTATTTCTTAATTTTGCGCTTTGTAATTTGTAGCAATTGTAAAGTGGAAATAGAATTGCAAACAATAAAAGGATTTGATTTTCTTACAGTGCTTTTGGATTCTGTTGAGCACAAATTTTCTTTGTTGTCTTCATCTATTTGGCATTCCTCTTCCAAAGATGGGATTTCATCTTTTCCATTTGATGTGCACTCCATTGATTCATCATGAGAGGAGCTTTCTTTACCATTTGTTCAATCTTGTATATTCTCCACTTCTTGCATTCGTTCCAAACCTGTAGATGGAGAATCATACATTTCTTCAAGAAATTTCCATACTTTGTATGCACTGGAAAAACAATATATTAATTTTAAAATTCCGTGAGATAAAGCACAGAAAATACTATTTAAAGCTTTTGCATTTAGATGATGTTCCTGTTTATTTGATTCATCTACTGGTCTAACTATTGTTATATCCCATGCATTGATATCTAAATTTTTAATAAACTTTTCCATTAAAGATTTCCACCCTTTATAATTTCTCCCTTTGAATAAAGGTGGTTTAAGAGATTTTTCTTCTTCATAAAAATCTACCACACTAATAGAAGCGAGATCATGAGACGCCATTATTCCTGGTTGTTAAGCCGATTGGAATAAAACCACTCTGATACCACTTGTTGGATCGGTAGGCGCCCTTAGAGGGGGGCTGAATAAGGGTTTTTAAAACTTAAGTTATATTTTGATTTTCTTTGAAATAATGCGTGAATAAGAAAGTGAGAAATCAAACAAAGCAATTAAAATAAAGTGAAGACATGTTTTATTGATATAAAATAAGGTTTTACAAAAGTTGATTTCTATAACGCTAGAAATCGGTGGTGAATAATAGTAAGCTCATTTTGTTTTCTATCATGACTCGCATCCCCACGAACCGGTGACCCTAGCCTATCCTTCCCCGGATTCGGCCTCAAGCCGCTCTAGCCAATCCAACCCCGGATATGTCCTTGAGCACCACCTAGACCGAACCTAGATCTAGTCGCCAGCACGAGGCAAGTTTCTGCCCTAAGTCCTACCCAGACCTAGTCGCCAACACGAGGCGAAATCTCTAATGGTTTATAAGAAATATGAAATGATAATAATAAAAAACCCCTCTTGAAGAACTTCTGAAGTTGGAGACGAAGATCCAATGTAGAATAAGCGTTGTAGAAGCGGACGTCGTTTGGATCTGGCGTGAAGAGATTCTCCTTCAGAAATACGCAGAGCTTTGGTAGGACATCAAGTTTCGGCCAAATCAGCCTCTGGAATTCTAGCACTCAATCTCTCTCTCTGATGGGTTGATAAAACGAGAGAAGAGGGGTCCTATTGATAGCCTCAGCGCTAGCGCTACCGCCAGCGCTACCGCCAGCGCTACCGCCAGCGCTATCCTGGATTAGGCATTATTCTGCGCGGGGGAATCTTCAATCCAAGGAAACATTTCTCTCTTGCCTTCTGTGCTCCGCGCTACCACCTGTGTTATCCGCTACCGCCAGGCGCTAGCTCCTTCTATATGTGCTCCAAAATTGCGCAGATCATCGCTAGCGCCGGGCGCTAGGTGCTACCGTCGGCGCTAGTGGGCACGTTGGATTTGTTGGCTCAAATTTGGGGGCAACCTTCTTATGTAATCCTTGAGTCATATGGACTTTGTTTCCTGCACACTTAAACACACAAGATCAAATAGACATAGGATTTGTTATTCTCAAACCTAGGAGATGCGGAAGACCATGTTCCATTAAACCCCATGATTAAGCATTAGATAAACCCTTAGAGAATTCCTAGATGAGCACCTAGATGAACCTCAAGATAAACACATATATTTACCCCTTGATAAACCCCTAGAAACCTTGAACCCCTACATAAACCTCTAGATAAATCCCTCGATAAAACCTTAGATAAACCCATAGATGAATCCTAAGTGAAGCCCATAGATGATCCCCTAAATAAATCCCTAGATTAACCCTTAGATAAACCCCTAGATAAACCCCCAAATAAATCTCTAAAAAACATTTAGATAAAGAACTAGATAAACCCCTGATTAACTAGATATAGGTTTATTTATAGGTTTATTTACAAGTTCATGTAAAGTTTTATCTAAGGGTTCATTTCGGGGTTCATCTAGTTAACTAGATATAGGTTTCTATCTCGATAAACCCCTAGATAAATCAGTAGATGAACCCCTAGTTAAATCCCTAAATAAATCCTTAGACAAACCCATAGATAAATGCCTAGATAAATACCTAGATGAACCATTACATAAACTCCTTGATGAACCCATTGGAGTTTATCTAGACAAACCACTAGATAAACTTATAGTTTATCTAGTTTATCTAGGGGTTTATCTAGGGGGCCATCTAGGAGTTTATCTAGTTCATCTAGGGGTTCAACTAGAGGTTAATCTAGTTGAACAATATTGGGGTTCATCTACAGGTTTATCTAGAATTTATCTAGGAGTTTATTTAGGGGTTCATATAGTTGTTCATTAATGTGGGTTTATGAATGGGTTTATCTATGGGTTCATTAGGGGTTAATTTAGATGTTTATCTAAGGATTTATCTAAGGTTTATCTAGTTGTACATCTAGAATTTCATCTATAGGAACCCCTAGATGAACCCCTTGATGAAACCTAGATAAATCCCTAGATGAACCCCTAGATAAATCACTAAATGAACCCCTAGATAAATCCTTAGATTTGAACATGGTCTTCCGCATCTCCTAGGTTTGAGAATAACAAATCAAATGTGTACTTGATCTTGTGTGTTTAAGTGTGCAGGAAGACAAGTCCACATGACTCAAGGATAACATAAGAAAGTTGCGCCAAAATTTGAAGCCAAAATTCCAACATGCCCGCTAGCACCGGCGCTAGCGCTAGCGCCAGCGCTAGCTCTGATTAGAGAAAATTTTGGGAGCAGTTATAGAAGGTGCTAGCGTCAGGCGATAGCAGCTAACGCAGGTGGTAGCAACTAGTGTGGGTGGTATCTATTAGCGCAGGCGGTAGCGCAATGTAATAGAGGAAGGCGGTCGGCTTGCATAAAAGGAAAGATTCTCATACGGAGAATATTTCCTAAACCGGGATAGCAACGACGGTAGCGATAGCGCAGGCGCTAGCTCCAAGGCTACAAAAAGGACCCCATGGATCCGTCTTCTTCATCCTTTTATGATCCTAAATTCCATAGCCTCGTGCCACAACATATAGAGGAAGATTCGGAGAGAGACTCCCACAAATCCATGAAGGCTTAAGGAGATCATTGGAGAAGGTTCAACACGCTTCATCATCGTGACAAAAGACTGCATCGACTATGATCATACTCTGCGGGTCTTCGTCTACTTCTCCAAGAGATCTATATATGGAGTTTTTATATTATTGTTTATTTCACATCATTATTCTTATAATCGTTTAGTGAATTCGCCTCATGTTGGCGACTAGGTCTGGGTAGGACTTAGGGCAGAAATTCGCCTCGTGTTGGCGACTAGATCTAGGTTAGGTCTACGGGGTGCTCGATGCCATATCCAGGGAAGGATTGGCTAGAGCGGCTTGAGGTCATATCCGGGGGAGGATAAGCTAAAGCCACTGGTTCGTGGGGATACAAGTCCGGATAGAAAACAAAAAGGATTTTACTTCTTCACCTTCGATTTCTAGCGTTATAGAAATCTAGTTTTGTAATCAATTTTATTAATAGTAATCATGTCACTCTTTAGGTAATAAAATTGATTTGTTTTTCATTTCTCTAAATTGATAATTATTTTCTCTTTCATTATATATCAATTTAGATCTTCATTCTAAATCACTATTTTAATCTATTTACTTTTCAAGTTTGTCAAAACATAATATACGTGAATAAGGGCGCCTACAGATCCAACAAGTGGTATCAGAGGGAGGTTATTCCAAAACGGTCTTAACAATCGGGAATAATGGCGTCTCATGATCTCGCTTCAACGAGTGGGGGGGATTTTTATGAAGAAGGAAAATCTCTAACACCACCTTTATTTAAAGGAAGAAATTATAAATGATGGAAAATATTAATGAAAATTTTTCTTAATGGTTTAGATGAAAAAGTTTGGAATATTACTATAGAAAAGCCACCTAGCGTATTAAATAGAAACGAAATGGTTTTAAATGCAAAATCTATGAATAGTATATTTTGTGCGTTGGATCAAAATATTTCCAAACTCATTTATACTTTTCCTACTGCATACGAGATATGGAATTTTCTTGACATAACTTATGATTCTCCATCTATAGATATCGAACATTCACAAGAGCCGGAAAATATGCAAGCCTGCACAAGTATTCAAGAAAGCTCCGCACATGATGAATCCATAGAATGCACATCTAACATAAGGGAAGATGAAAACTCATCCATGGAAGAGGAATGCAATAATAATGAAAAAGGAACTTCATGTTCAAATCAGACCTCATCCACAAACGTTGTAAGGAAATCAAAATCCATTATTATTTGTAATTCAATTTCTACGCTACAATTGCTACAAATTACTAAACGTAAGATTAAGAAATTAAAAAGGACTAATGTAAAACTACGTTTAGAAAATAAAGCTTTGAAGGCAAATGCGAATGTAGAATCCAAAAATGATGTGTTTGAATCTCCATCATGCTCTTCATTTGAAAACTCTATACCTTATTTTGATTATAATAATATTAAAGAAAAATTCAAGGATTTTGAAAAAGAACTTTTAATTTCCAAAGAGAATAACAAAAATTTGATAAAAGAAAATAATATTTTATCTCATAAACTAGAATCTTTACAATCATTCTTTCAAAAAGGATTAAATAATTTTAAATATCCTATCCCAACTTTATCCTCAAAACTATGTAAAGCATCTACTAGTTTTTCAAATTTTATAAGACATACATCTAGTAGAATATTTAATAATAAAAACATGATGATTGTTGATCCTCATTTGGTATCTCCAAACTTTGACCTGAATGTTCACAAATTTCCTACTCGTAATAATTATAAATCATTATGGAAATATGAATTATAATAATATCAAACCAAAATATGAATGGAGACCCACAATTTAAAATAACACACTACCCTCACTTGAAAGGGCTCATTCATTTGTGTCTCACAAAAAATTAACAAGCTATATTTGGGTACCCAAAGGAACCGTTACAGTTGGTTCCCTTTGGATACCCAAATCTCTTATCTACTAGTATCATTCATTTGCATAAAGTAGAAATAAATCAAAAATGAATTACAAAATACTCTACTTCATGTTATGCCTAATGTTCCATTTTATTTTTATTTTTGTTCTCTTTTTAAGCCATCATGTCATGGTCATCTAATATAATATTTGAAATTTGACATTATCCCCTAAAGCCTAAATAAAGTTTACAAATCATTGTAAATCAAAAGTAAAAGTCAGATTTTCATTTATAAATGACAAATCTATTACTATTAAAATCATTGCCAATAAATATCATATAGTATTCATTTAATTTGAACTAAAAATTTGATATAAGATATTTTAATTAAATCAAGTTATTAGGTTATTAAGCACTTTAGCCTTCATCAACAAAATTAGAGAATTAACATGTGACAACGTGTGGACATCCTCTCAAAAACTCTTTACAATACATGAATCATAATTTGGGTTTTGACCTCATGAGTTAAAATTTAACTTCCCAACTTTTTGTATTTTCTTACAAAAAATTCACTGCATTAGATAGGTCGTATATTGCTTAGTCATAATTAAGTGAAATCGGAAATAAAATCAAAGGAGATCCGGGCCAAATACTCACAATAAGCACTCTCTGTGAGATAACGCAGGCGCTAGGACCTACCGCAAGCGCTAGCTCGAGTGTCCGATTTTCTGTAATTTTAAAATTCTGAAAGATCAATAAAAATATATTATTTTATATGTACTACTCATTTTTGCATTTATGTCATTAATTAATTTTTGAAAAATAAAAATAAAAATTTACAAAAGCCAAATTACAAAAAATATTTTTCTTACTTCCTTTCTTTGGTTATTTGTTTGATTTCTATTTCTATATACAAAAATCAAATACAAAAATATAAAACAAAAATAAGTATCAAAAATTATTTTTTGAACTTAACTTTTCTATTTACATGTATCTTGTGAAAGGGAGATTTGGGCTATCATCCCATCACATCTTATAGTACCGGGCGAACCCCTCGCAGGGTAGACCTCGAGAAGTCCAAGATCAATTATAAGAGTTCAAACTTTAAATCAAAATTATTTTTCAAAATATCAATAAAACCTTATGGACTTTATTGTGAAAATCAAGCATGATTTCATCTATCATTTAGACCTTCTATAATATTGCAATTCATCTTTTCAAACTACTTTGAACATTGTTTTTATCATGCTTTGATATATCTAATCACATGTGCATCAATTGTATTGTAAAAGTTGTGTAGAACCAAGCTTAGCATGTCTCTAAGTACGAGTAAATGTTTTATAGTTGAAAATGATATTTAATCACTCACTTATTTTGACAAAGTCTACATGTGTTTTTAATCTAAGAATGCTTGCTTGTGTATTGTAATTGTACAATGAATTAAATTTGCACAAGTATCTTACCTACACTACTTTTATTTGCAGTCTTAAAAATTAAGAAAAGTGGTTATGCTTTCAAAATTAAATTGGTTTGCAAAACAAGTGTATTCGGAGATCTTTGTACAAAACAAAACAAAAATCATGAAATAAATTGACAAAGATAACTCCACCAAGCACTACTTGAACCTCCTCATAAGTCTTAATAAGCGTTGTGAGGTTGAGCACCTTGGAAAGAATAGTAAAGTGTCTTGTGCAAACCTTCATTTTTTACACCACTTATTCTTAAGTACACCGGATCACACAAATAAATCAATATTGAAAAATAAAGTGTGTGATCCCCCAAGCACTACATTGCACCCTGATAAGTCTTAATGAGCATTGTGTGTGCAAAGCACCTTGGTAGTTGTACATTTTCTTTGTGCATTAAAATGTGTGGAAGTAAAATTATTTGTGTTTTATTGTGCACTTTACTCTACATATGTCTTGTATTTTTGATTAAATCATTTGTTTACTCTATTCAAAATACACTTTTGTGCACATCATTATCTTCCATAACACTTCTTCTCATGAGTATTGGATCCTAATGCTAAAATTATATACTACTCTGTATATATAAATGCACTAGATAACCTAGCATGCTTTCTACAATGTTTGGTATATTTTGAATTTATGAATTACAATAACATTGTAGTAGTTTCTTTTTTATATCCTTCCTTCATGCTTGGTTACTTCATTTGTCAAACTTGCAGATCTTAAATAAAAAATGATTTACAAAAACATCTTCCTTTTTGAATTTAACTCATATCTCTTCTTATAAATAATCATGATTACAAAAAAGATGTTTGTTGTATTTCTATAAGTCTTCCGCATCATCACCATATATTTTTACCTTGCGCTTTCATGTTTATATCAAAGTATTAAAACTCAAAATTCCTTTTTCAACAAGTGATAGACTTGTTTGGTAGAAATTATATTGGGTGTTCTAACACGAATATCATTTTGTTTTGCTAAGAACTCTGATTCATTAATGGATTTCAAAATAGCTATGTGAGTTTTTCAAAAATTCAAATAAAAATATAAACCCATAGGCTATGAACTTATCATTAGATTTAAAGGCTTAATGTTTCCAATGATTATTATCCCATGATTACATATCTCACCATAGCAGGGGCATAGGGTTGTAGACATTAGATAACCTAACCTTTAAGTCATGTCTTGTCCATAACCGGGGAGGGTTCCAGTGAGGCCTTGCGAAGCACTGGGGGGAAAGAGTGCTAAGTTGAGTATTTTCTAGTGTTTGCATATAGGACTAACACTCCAACCTAGCTACGGCATGTATGCAGCTCCTCATGACCATCTGTCACTTAGTACAGGGCTAGGGTGTAGACATATTGTCTGGGTAGATTGGTTACTTGGAAATCATTACCATATTATGCTTAAAACTCCTTATCATTGCATTTCCTCTAAAAATCTCGATCATGCCTAATCTTCTTATAAAAAATCCTCTTTTTATGTCTCTTGCTTCCTTACCCACTTTTGCTAATAACAAAAGGGGAAGAACTAACATGATAAATAATAATCGCTATCAAAAGGGAAAACTAATCTGATTAATAATAGCTTACATTTAAGGGAAGCATTCACATAGGGGGGGCATGTATTTAGGGGGAGCAATTCTAAATACTAAAATCAACAACTATCCTAAGTCATCACTTTCACACACACACAAGTAAGTTTCATCATGCTTATATATTAATGCTCGTATTTATCATTAATGGATTTGTTATTATAAAAAGGGGGAGTTTGTTGGAACATGGTCTTCCGCATCTCCTAGGTTTGAGAATAACAAATCCTATATGTACTTGATCTTATGTGTTTAAGTGTGCAGGAAAACAAGTCCACATGACTCATGGATGACATAAGAAAGTTGCGCCAAAATTTGAAGCCAAAATTCCAACATGCCCGCTAACGTCGGCGCTATCTCTGATTAGAGAAAATTTCGGGAGAGCCTATATAAGTTTCTAGCGCCAGGCGATAGCAGCTAACGCAGGCGGTAGCAGCTAACGAGGGCGGTATCTACTAGCATAGGCAGTAGCACAAAGCAGTAGGGGAAAGCGGACGGCTTGCTTAAAATGAAAGATTCTCACGCGGAGAATATTTCCTAAACTGGGATAGCGTCGGCGGTAGCGATAGCGCAGGCGCTGGCTCCAAGGCTATAAAAAGGACCCCTTGGATCCATCTTCTTCATCCTCTTGTGATCCTAAATTCCAGAGCCTCGTGACACAACATATAGAGGAAGATTCGGAGAGAGACTCCCACAAATCCATGATGGATTTAGGAGATCATTGGAGAAGGTTTCAACACGCTTCATCATCGTGACGAAAGACCGCATCGACTACGATCATACTCTATGGGTCTTCGTCTACTTCTCCGAGAGATCCATATAGGGAGTTTTTATATTATTGTTTACTTCACATCATTATTCTTATAATCGTTTAGTGAATTCGCCTCGTGTTGGCGACTAGGTCTGGGTAGGACTTAGGGAAGAAATTTGCCTCGTGTTGGCGACTAGATCTAGGTTAGGTCTAGGGGGTGCTCGAGGCCATATCCCGGGAATTATTGGCTAGAGCGGCTTGAGGCCATATCCGGGGGAGGATAGGCTAAAGCCACCGGTTCGTGGGGATACGAGTCGGGATAAAAAACAAAAATGATTTTACTTCTTCTCCTTTGATTTCTAGCGTTATAGAAATCTAGTTTTGTAATCAATTTTATTAATAGTAATCATGTCACTCTTTGGGTAATAAAATTGATTTTTTTTTTCATTTCTCTAAATTGATAATTATTTTCTTTTTCATTATATATCAATTTTGATCTTCATTCTAAATCACTATTTTAATCTACTTACTTTTCAAGTTTATCAAAATATAATATAAGTTTTTAATACCCTTATTCGCCCCCCCCCCCCCCCCCTCTAAGGGCGCCAACAGATCCAAATAGTGGTATCAGAGGGAGGTTATTCCAAAGCGGTCTAACAACCAGGAATAATGGCGTCTCATGACCTCGCTTCAACTAGTGGGGGGAATTTTTATGAAGATGAAAAATCTCTAGCACCACCTTTATTTGAAGGAAGATATTATAAAGGATCGAAAATATTAATGAAAAAATTTCTTAATGGTTTAGATGAAAAAGTTTAGAATATTACAATTGAAAAACCACCTAGCGTATTAAATAGAAACGAAATGGTTTTAAATGCAAAATCTATGAAAAGTCTATTTTGTGCGTTAGATCAAAATATTTCCAAACTCATTTATACTTTTCCTACTGCATACGAGATATGGAATTTTCTTGACATAACTTATGATTCTCCATCTACAGATATCGAACATTCAAAAGAGCCGGAAAATATGCAAGCATGCACAAGTATTCAAGAAAGCTCCTCACATGATGAATCCATAGAATGCACGGCTAACATAAGGGAAGATGAAAACTCATCCATGGAAGAGGAATGCAATAATGATGAAAAGGGAACTTTATGCTCAAATCAGGCCTCATCCACAACCGCTATAAGGAAATCAAAATCCCTTATTATTTGTAAGTCAATTTCTATGCTACAATTGCTACAAATTACTAAAGGTAAGATTAAGAAATTAAAAAGGACTAATACAAAACTACGTTTAGAAAATAAAACTTTGAAGGCAAATGTGAATGTAGAATCCAAAAATGATGTGTTTGAATCTCCATCATGCTCTTCATTTGAAAACTCTATACCTTGATTTGATTATAATAATATTAAAGAAAAATTCAAGGATTTTGAAAAAGAACTTTTAATTTCAAAAGAGCATAACGAAAAATTGATAAAAGAAAATTATATTTTATCTCATAAACTAGAATCTTTAAAATCATTCTTTCATAAAGGATAAATAAATATAAATATCCTATCTCAACTTTATCCTCAAACTGTGTATAGCATCTACTAGTTTTTCAAATTTTATAAGACATATATCTAGTAGAATATTTTATTGGAACCTTAGTTTTGATTTGAGTTAGGATCCACCTTTAGTGTCTAAGTTTATATCATAACATATTATATAACTTAGATTAAATCCTATTAAGGTAGAAGGCTGAAAAAAATATACAATAATATAAATAATATATATATAATAAGAAATATACAATAATATATATAATATACTAAGAAATATACATATATATATATAATAGGCTACAAATATACATGTATTTAATAGGCTGAGATATATATATATTTAATAGGCAGAAAATAAGAGAGAAATTAAATTTACATATATTCTCTGCGTTCGACGAACGACCATCTGCGTTCGACGAACGGCGCCCTGCGATCGACGAATGGCATGCATTCTGCGCTCGAGGATCCTGTCTCAGCGATTCGTCGCTCGGCCATCCCGCCTCAGCGGTTCAGTGGTCGACGAACAGATTATCTCAGCGGTCGACGAACAGACCTCAGCTCAGCGGTTGACGAAATCATGCGTTCGACGAACGGCCATCTGCGTTCGACGAACAGCTCAATACTTCAGTGGTCGACGAAATCATCCAACCTCAGCGGTCGACGAATCCTTCTGTTCGACGAACCCAAGTCTGCGTTCGACGAATATTCAGCAGAAGTTCAGAAACAGTAAATCAAATGTTCAGGTCGACGAATCAAATGATGAGCTCGACGAACTTGAACCTCAGCTCGACGAATTTTTCCCAGCATTATTTTAATAACTTTCAGCTCGTCTGAAATATTATATTATATATATATGCTGTCAGATTTATTTATAAAGTAATATTTATTATTTCTATATATATATATTTCTGATTTAACCCTACAGCGTGAAGCATTAAATGATATAGCCGTTGGCAGCAAAGCATTAAATACTGTAGTCATTGCAGCAAGCTAAACACGCCAAGTTATCTTCTCGAGGATGTGGGAAATGTAAGAGATATTACTCTTTTCCTCTTTGGTCGGCAAGGATTAAAATCAGCCCAGGAAAAGAGGACAACTTCTATATACGACAGCAGGAGTCAACTAATTATACAGTAGTTTATACATAGATGTTTTGATCTCGACAGATCACATATATAGTTTATATTGCTGTACAGATTTTAGATAGACAGAATACATTATCATATTGTTGTACAGGAAAAAGAGAAGAAGAAGAAGAAGAAGAAGAAGAAGAAGAAGAAGAAGAGAAACAGAGGAGCAAAAAGAAGAAGTTGATCAATATATTATATCTTCTTTTTGCCTAACTCTTCTTTTGCAGATCATCCATATCCTGAGACACCAAACCAATATTACTTGCTCAGGATCAAAACTGCAAGAAGAAGAAGAGTATTTGCAATCAAGAGAAGAAGCCTCCACAAGCTGTCATCTAATCTCAAGCAGACAGGGGGAGCTTTCTTCAACATCATCTTCATCAAGAGTCTTCTTAGAAAGAGAAGAACACCAAACCTTTTTCTGTTTTCTTTATTCCTTCCCATCTTGTAAAGGGTTAAAACTCCCTTCAAAAGTTTACTCCCGGTGACAGGCCACCTTAGCAAAAACCTGCATCTTGGTTGATAAGCACCTGATCAAAAGCTTATAGGTGAATTGGGCACCTGATCAAACCTCCATTGGTGTGTGGACACCTTAACAAAAACACCTTGGTGTGAGGGCACCTTATCAACAACCTCCAGTGGATTCCTACCAGTGGGTAGAGGAGTAGATGTGCCCAGTTGAGGGGAACTACTATATTTCCTTATGTTTTTATTTGTGTTGTGATTTTTATATGCCATCTCACTGTTTGTTTTTATTACTCATACACCAATCAGCAAACACATATATATTTATATATATCATTTACTTTGAAAGTAAAACTTAATCAAGAGCCTTTAACAAATATAATAAGAACTAAACTCACTTTCAATTGGTATCAAAGCGGGTTGATTTTTCACACAGGCTAACACCTGAAATCACAAAGATCACTTAGTTCTTTTGTTTTTAAAAAAAATTTCCAAATGGCACTAGCAGATTTTTCTATTTCAGATCCACCTTTATGTAATTTGGATAGATTTGAGTTATGGCAAGTTAGAATTAAGTTATATATGAATGCTATAGATGAAAATATTTACAAATCTATTTTGACAGGAACTTCATCTTCAACTTCTTCATCAGATGATCAAGAAAAGATGAAAAGTGCTGATGCAAAAGCTATTGATATATTATTTCAATCAATGTCAAATGACATTTATCAAAGAGTTAATGACTGCATTTCAGCAAAGAGCATTTTAACTCCCTCTCAAGGATGGTAAATGAACCATCTTCTTCCTCCTCCACTAACATCATTTTTGATGCAGAACCATCTTCAACTCTAACTGAAGAAGAAGACAAGGAAGAAAAGCCAGAAACTTCTGTATGATGGCAATATATGGCTCACACTACATATCAGAATCTGAATCTGAATCTGATGCAGAATTTGATGAAGAAAAGGTAGTAGAAGTATCTTCACATTTTATTTCTACCTCTGATTTTAAATCTGGTTTCACTTCATCATGCACAGATTTAATAAAATCAAATTTTAAATCTGTTTTCAACTCATTATGTACAGATTTAATAAATGCTGAAAATTACAAATCTAAAAATCACAAATCTGATTTTAAAATAACATATACAGATTTAATATTTGAAAAGGAAATTATAAAAGAGTTAATAAAAATAAACATTCTAACTCCTGAATATAATAAACTTCAAGAAAACTTTAAAATATCAGCAGAACAAGACATTTGTGTAAGAAATAAGTTAGTTAAGGCTGAAAACTTTAAACAATCTTTTAAAGAAAAAGACAAATTTTATGTTCAGCAAAATCAGTTTAAATTTTCAAATTTATATTTCAATGAAATAAAAAGGCCAACATACCTATCTATAAGGCAATTTTGTTTTAACTGTTTAATGTTATTACTTAAATTATAATTAAATTAAACAGCAATTATAATGATTCTTTTGAATTTTTATATCTCAAAAACAAAGTCAGATAGACTTCACTTTCTTACAGATTTTTCTCCTAAAATCATGTTGAGCATTCTACTCAGATTGCATAGATCAGAAATGATCAAAGCACTAAGTGTGAGTCTCTTCTGATTAATGGGATTCTATAGAAAGAAGCTATCAGGCTATGTCTTTTTGATTTTAAAATTCTTAGAATCTAATAAACAGCTAGCAATTCATTATTAAAAATCCTATTTAAATCAAAATTTAGGAAATCAGAATTGCTTAAATGTTTTTCAAAAGAAAAATAAATAATCTCTAACCCTTAAGCTTTAAAGACTTTTTATGCTTAGGTATCTTAAACCAAATAGGGGGAGATTGTTAGAACCTAGTCTTAATTTGGATTAGGATCCCAACTCAAATAGGGGGAGATTGTTGGAACCTTAGTTTTGATTTGAGTTAGGATCCACCTTTAGTGTCTAAGTTTATATCATAACATATTATATAACTTAGATTAAATCCTATTAAGGTAGAAGGCTGAAAAGAAATATACAATAATATAAATAATATATATATAATAAGAAATATACAATAATATATATAATATACTAAGAAATATATATATAATAGGTTGTAATATACAAGTATTTAATAGGCTGATATATATATATTTAATAGGCAAAAAATAAGAGAGAAATTAAATTTACATATATTCTCTGCGTTCGACGAACGGCGCCCTGCGATCGACGAATGGCGTGCATTATACGCTCGACGATCCCATCTCAGCGGTTCGTCGCTCGACGATCCCGCCTCAGCGGTTCAGCGGTCGATGAACAGATTATCTCAGCGGTCGACGAACAGACCTCAGCTCAGCGGTCGACGAAATCCTGCGTTCGACGAACGGCCATCTACGTTCGACGAACAGCTCAATACTTCAGCGGTCGACGAAATCATCCAAGCTCAGCGGTCGACGAATCCTTCCGTTCGATGAACCCAAGTCTGCGTTCGACGAATATTCAGCAGAAGTTTAGAAACAGTAAATCAAATGTTCAGGTCGACGAATCAAATGATGAGCTCGACGAACTTGAACCTCAGCTCGACGAATTTCTCCCAACATTATTTTAATATCTTTCAGTTCGTCTGAAATATTATATTATATATATATACTGTCAGATTTATTTATAAAGTAAAATTTATTATTTCTATATATATATTTCTGATTTAACCTTACAGCGTGAAGCATTAAATGATATAGCGGTTGGCAGCAAATCATTAAATACTGTAGTAGTTACAGCAAGCTAAACACGGCAAGTTATCTTCTCGAGGATCTGGGAAATGAAAGAGATATTACTCCTTTCCTCTTTGGTCAGCAAGGATTCAAATCAGCCCAGGAAAAGAGGACAACTTCTATATACGACAGCAGGAGTCAACTTATTATACAGCAGATAAATATACAGCAGTTTATACACAGCTATTTTGATCTCGACAGATCACATATATAGTTTATATTGTTGTACAGATTTTAGATAGACAGAATATATTATCATATTGTTGTACAGGAAAAAGAGAAGAAGAAGAGAAACAGAGGAGCAAAAAGAAGAAGCTGATCAATATATTATATCTTATTTTTGCCTAACTCTTCTTTTGCAGATCATCCATATCCTGAGACACCAAACCAATATTACTTGCTCAGGATCAAAACTGCAAGAAGAAGAAGAGTATTTGCAATCAAGAGAAGAAGCCTCCACAAGCTGTCATTTAATCTCAATCAGACAGGGGAAGCTTTCTTCAACATCATCTTCATCAAGAGTCTTCTTAGAAAGAGAACACCAAACCTTTTTCTGTTTTATTCCTTCCCATCTTGTAAAGGGTTAAAACTCCCTTCAAAAGTTTACTCCGGTGACAGGCCACCTTAGCAAAAACCTGCATCTTGGTTGATAAGCACCTAATCAAAAGCTTATAGGTGAATTGGGCACCTGATCAAACATCCATTGGTGTGTGGACACCTTAACAAAAACACCTTGGTGTGAGGGCACCTTATCAACAACCTCCAGTGGATTCCTACCAGTGGGTAGAAGAGTAGATGTACCCAGTTGAGGGGAACTAGTATATTTCCTTGTGTCATCTGGTTTGCTTGTTGGTTGCTTTGTTTATGTTTTTATTTGTGCTGTGATTTTTATATGATATCTCACTGTTTTTTTATTACTCATACACCAATCAGCAAACACATATACATTTATATATATCATTTACTTTGAAAGTAAAACTTAATCAAGAGCCTTTAACAAATATAATAAGAACTAAACTCACTTTCATATTTAATAATAAAAACATGATAATTTTTTATCCTCATTTGGTATCTCCAAACTTTAACCCCTAAAGCTCGCTTTACGATGTGAACTATTGGCTTTTACTCCAATCCGGAAGGGTAACATCGTCCTCTCTCGAGGATTGCATTCAACTCTTTTTATCCTTGAGTGATCAAT
Organism: Dactylorhiza incarnata; assembly: GCA_033032865.1. NCBI lineage: Eukaryota > Viridiplantae > Streptophyta > Magnoliopsida > Asparagales > Orchidaceae > Dactylorhiza > Dactylorhiza incarnata. The sequence goes on along the minus strand of JAWHQI010000449.1, from coordinate 1,419,693 downwards.
TCGTATTACGAGCCTCTCGGCTAACTAAAGTACGAAAACAAAAACAAGAATTATATATCGAAAATATAATTTTGTTATCTTAAATCAAGGATAAATCTAAAGCATTTTAGAAAAGAGAATGAGCAATTCTAAATTATTTCATGACTTATATCTTTCCTTGGATCATCTCGACCGAGTACTAATAGAAATTTAGCTACTCATGGAGATGGAGGAATCGATGAAAATAAAAGAGTGCATAATGAAATTGAGAATAGGATAAGAAGGATAAAAGAACTATTTTATTGATTGCAAAAGAAAAGGATTACAAGCTATTGAAATGAAAACTATAAACTATTGAATTGAAAGTACAATTGCAAGAAAGAAAGAGAACTATAAGAAATGCTTAAAACATGAAAACAAAGCAAGAAAAGAAGACTTGAGCCTCCCCAATTCGTCCCTTTAGTTCTGGTGGAACTAGCTTTAAATAGGCTTCAAATTGAGGTTACACGCCCGTAACCAAGGGAGTGTACTTGGCGTGATCGAAGCTGGTGCGGGATAGACGCCTTCTAGCTTCAATGCGGGCGTTATGTGTGCATCACGCCCTAGGTCACGGGCGTGACCTAGGGCGCATTCATCAAGGGGTTTATCTAGTTGTTTATCTAGGTGTTCATCTATAGTTCATCTGGTTGTTAAATCTAAGAGTTTATCTAAAGTTTTATCTAAAGGCTTATCTATGTGTTTATCTAGTGGTTAAATCTACAGGTTTATCTAGTCGTTAAATCAACAGGTTTATCTAGAGGTTCATCTAAGATTTTAGTTAGGAATTTATTTAGTGGTTTATTTAGGGTTTCGTCTAGGGGTTCATCTAGTGTTTTATCTAGATGAACAACTAGATAAACTAATTAATAAACCTATAAATGAACTCCTAGACGAATCTCTAGATAAACTCTTATATGAACCCCTAAATAATCCACTAAAAAACCCTCATAGATACACCCTAGATAAACTACTAGATATACCCCTAGATAAACCCCATTTATAATCCTTAAATAAACAATATAAACCCCTAGATTAACCCTTATAATCACCTAGATGAACCCATAGATTAACCGTTTGATTAACCGTAGATATACCCCTAGATAAACCCTTAGATGAATCCCTAGATAAACCCCTAGATAAACATTTAAATGAACCCCTAGATAAACCACTAGATTAACAACTAGATAAACCCCTAAATAAACCCTTAGATAAACTCCTAGATAAACCTCTAGATGAACCCCTAGATAACCCCCCCCCCCCCCCCCTAGATGAACCCCAGATGAACAACTACATGAACCCCTAGATAAATCCTAGATTAACCCTTAGATAAACTCTTAGATGAATCCCTAGATGAACAACTAGATAAACTCCTAAATAAACCTCTAGATAAACCCCTAGATATATCACTAAATGAAACCCTAGATAACACCTAGTTAAACACTTAGATGAACCACTAGATAAACTCCTGGATGAACCTCTAGATAAACCCTTAGTTCCCTAGATAAACACCTAAATTAACCTATAGTTGAACACCCACAAGATAAACACCTATATAAAACCCTAAATAAACCATTAGATAAACCCTAGATAAACTCCTAAATAAAATGCTAGATAAACCCCTATATAAACTGCTAGATAAATCCCTAGATAAACCCCTAGATGAAGCCCTAAATACTAGATAAACACCTAAATAGACTCCTAATTAAACCCCTAGATGAACTCATAGATATAACCCTAAGTAAATTCCTAGATAAACACCTAGATTAACCCTAGATGAACCCCTATGTAAATCCCTAAACAAACCCCTAGATGAACACCTACATAAACCACTAGATGAACATACATGGATTTATTTAGGGATTTATCTAGGGGTTTATTTTAGATTCATCTAGTGGTATATATAGGGTTTCATCTAGGTGTTTATCTTGGGGTTCATTTAGAAACTATTTGTTTATCTATGTTAAATCTATGGGTTTATCATGGTGTTCGGGGTTTAGGTATGAGTTCATCTAGGGGTTTATTTAGTTTATCTAGGGGTTTAACTAGTTTATCTAGATGTTCTTATAGGGGATCATCTAGGGGTTTATTTAGATGAACTCCTAGATAAACCCTTAGATAAAACCCTAGGTTCCTAAATAAACCTTAGGATAAACCCTTTGATAAACTAGATAACCCCTATATGAACCCTTAGATAAACCCCTATATGAATCCCTAGATAAACCCACCCCTTAATGAACACCTAGGTAAACAACAAAATTAACACCTAAATAAACCACTAGATTAACCCTTAGTAAAACCCCTTTAATGAACCCCTAGATGATCCCGTAAATGAACAACTAGATAAAATTATGGATGAATCCCTAGATAAACCCCTAGATAACCCATAGATTAATCCTATATAAACCCCAAGATGAGGAGTTTAGTGTTTATATATGGGTTTATCTATGGGTTTATCAGGGTGTACATCTAGGGGTTAATCTATGGGTTTATCTAGGGGGATTTTCTAGGGGGTTCATCGAGGGGTTCAACTAGTGGTTTGTCTAGTAGTTCCTCTAGGGGTTTATCTAAGAGTTCATCTAGGGGTTCTTCTATTGGTTTATATAGGGTTAATCTAGTGGTTTATTTATGGGTTAATTTAGGCATTCATCTATGTTTATTTAAGACTTTATCTAGGGTTTATTTAGGGTTTATCTAGGGTTTATCTTGGTGTTTATGTTGAGTTTTAGGGTTTATGACTTAGGGTTTAGGGTTTAGTTAGGGTATTTAGGGTTTAGGGTTTAGGATTTTGGGTTTAGGGTTTTAGGGTTTAAGGTATTAGGGGTTTATCTAGGGGCTTATCAAGGATTTATCTAGGGGTTTATCAAGGTGTTCATTTGGAGGGGTTCATCTAGGGGTTTATCTAAGGGTTTATTTAGGGGTTCATCAAGAGATTTATCAAAGTGGGTTTTTCTATGGCTTTACTTAGGTAAATTTAGGGGTTAATCTAGGGTTTTATCTAGTTGTTCATCCTAGATAAACCCCAAAATAAACCCCTAGATGAACCCCTAGATAATCCTCTAGATGAACCCCTAGATAAATCCCAATATAAACCTCTAGATAATCCCCTGGGTGAACTTCCCTTAGATGAACCACTAAATTAACCACTAGATGAAACCCTAAATGAACACTTAAGTAAACCCAAGATAAACTTATTGAACCAAATAGATAAACCCCTAGATAAACACTTAGATAAATCATTGAAAAATCAATTGATGAAACCATATATGAACCCCTAGATAAACCTTTAGATATCTAGAAAAATCCATAAAGGAACCCCTAGATAAACACCTAGATGAACCCATAGATGAACCACTAGATAAACCCCTAGATATATCCTTAGATAAACCCCTAGATGAACCCCTAGATAAACCCCTAAATTAACCCCTAGATGAACTTCAAGATAAACCACTTCATAAACTTGATAAACCCCTAGATGAACAACTAGATAAACCCCTAGATAAACTCCTAGATGAATCCCTAGATAAATCTAGGGGTTTATCTAAGGGATAATCATGGAGGTTTATCTAGGGGATAAAATAGTGGGTTCATCTAGTTTTTCATCTTGTAGTTTATCTAGGGATTTATCTAGGGGTTCATATAGGTGCTTATTAAGGGAGTTCATTTAGGAGTTTTGTTGGATCTTATGGTGCCCTTAGAGAGAGGTGAATAAGGGGTGTATAGATTTTTGAGTAAAACTGACAGATTTTTAGAGAAACGTAACTTTTTGAAATTGTTACTAATGTCGGCGTTAAGAGTTAATGTTGGGCGTTAACTCTCCAGAAAAATATCCTTAACAAAAAATTATGCCAAAATGATTTTACTTATGAAATCTTAAATGAAATATAATTTTAGAAAATCAGAGATAATGAAAATGAATATTATATTGCAAAGAGACAATTACAAAGATAAAATTTCAATAACGCTTGAAATTAAAGGGACAAGGCAAAAAACACTTTTTGTTCCTTCACCGGTCCTTCTCCCAAGGACCAGTTGGCTATTGCCTATCTATCCCCAAATAAGGCATCTAGCCACCCCCTAGATCTACCCTTGATCTAGTTGTTATGCATAAGGCAATGAATTTCACCCTAAACCAAACCCAGCCTAATCGTTGTTGGATCTTGTGGCGCCCTTAGAGGGAGGTGAATAAGGGCTTTTTTTAAAATATGAATTTTTACTTAAGAATTTTCAAAACAAATTTTGCTTTTCTAAAAAACACTTATAAAAATTTACAAACTATGAAATTTTTAAATTAGATCAAACACAAATTTCTAAGTTAAAGATTAAGCAACCAAATTTGCAATTAAAGAAAAGGCATAATATTTTAATCATGAAATTCTCATACAATAAAAATGATCTTAACAATGCTTAAGATCAAGGCATAAATAAGATAATAAACTTTTGACAATTTTTGTTTACCAATCCTTCTCCCAAGGATCGGAAGGCTATCACTTGTCTCTCCCTAGACCAAGCCCAAGTCTATCCTCTAGATCTTCCCAAGATCTAGACGTAGCACACAAGGCCACGATTTCCTACCAAGCCACGCAAGGACTTGGACGCTCCGCACAAGGAAGCGATTTTCCCCTAAGCCACGCAAGGACTTAGACGTCGCACACAAGACGACGATTTCTACAACGATTATAAGATGAATGTAAATATAAATGAAATACAAAATAAAAACCCCCTTTAAAATTTCTGGACCAAAGCAGCGAAGAATCCTTGAGAAAATCTCCTTGGAACGCATGTACAATCTTCGGCTTCGCTCTCTCTTTTCTTCTTCAAGGATGGGGATTTTTGTTCTCTGGAGCTCTCTGGACGATAACACTCAGGAAGAAGGCTTGAAGGTCTGAAAACTTGAAATCCATGAAGTTCTGAACCCTTTTAATAAAAAAGAGTTGTCGCCGTCCGTTAGCTAGGTATCGCCAGAATCCGATATCTCCAGAGGCTGCCACGTGTCCCACTAATTCGAAGTTTCTACGCGAAGCGAGGTCGTGGTTGATATGTGGGTTGTCGGATATCCGATAGCACTATCAGATATCCGTTAGCTTGCATAACTGTTGTACATCTTGGAGTTACGGGAAGATCGTGCACTGTCAGAAATCCATTACTGTTGTCGGAAATCCGATAGCTCTAAAACGTCGAGTAGAGATCGGAAAACGGAAGAAATCGTGCGCTGTCGGAAATCCGATACTGCTATCGGAAATCCGGTAGCTCCAATTTCTGGAAAATCATTATTTTGCTCCAATTGAAAACATGTTATTCTTGCACCTATTAGCTGCACACCATTAATCAAAAATAGGATCAAATACATTCGGGATTTGTTATTCTCAAACCGGACGAGTGCGGAACGCATGCTCCAACAATCTCCCCCTTTTGATAATAACAAATCCTTATAAAAAGAAATCGACTAAATCCTATAGAGATATTGAAAAGTATATCATGTGTGTACAAGTGTGAACTTTTGATCTCCATGATCTCCCCCTTAATATGATATGATCTCCCCAAAATATTCTCCCCCGACATATAAACTCCCCCTACATAATAAACTCCCCCTACATGAATGCTCACTTAATTAATTAAGTATTGTAAGTGATTTAAGTGATTTCTTAGTATCTTCTCCCCCTTTGATATTATCAAAAGTAATGAACAGAGACGAGGAAAGAGTATTATAGAGATATGGTAGAAAATAAAAAAGAATATAGGGAAAGTTGGAGTACACTAGCGGAAGCTTTGTAAGTGATATGATATTGAGATAGGAAACCTTGGAGATTAGGCTAAGCATTCTAGTAATGTGTTATAATGTATAGAAGTAAATATACTTAACCATTGGGAGATTCAATTTTAATTATTAGAGAAAGACACATGAGAATATAGAATATTGAATTATTTCGGTCCAATTCTCATAAGAAGAAATTTTTATAAATAACAATGAAGTGTAGTAGTGATACTTTGAGAAAGAATACATATGAATATATTTAAAATATACATAATCATGGAATTGTTAAACATAACATAAATATACACAGAGCCCAAACTGATGAACTTATAGAAACTTTGCAAGTATACATAAAAGGACCATTTTGTTTTTGCAAGACACTTTACAATTCTTTCCAAGGTGCTTAACCTCACAATGCTCATTAAGACTTATCAGGAGGTTAAGTAGTGCTTGGTGGAGGATCCTTTTCAATTTTTTATTTATTTCTTGTAATTTTTTTTTGGCAAAATGTATGTTTTGCATTTGAATTTGCCTCCTTTTTTTTAATATTCATATATGTTAAGGATCTCCGAATTCACTTGCATGCAAAAATGGTATAATTTTAATAAGTGCAAAGTAGCAAAGTTGAAGGTGGCATTTATGAAATGTATTTTGTTATGTTCGATCAATCATGATCTATGTATAAAATAAATTTTATTAACATGTATTACTAAAGTTAGTGCTTGTGATTGCTCATTGTCATAGATAAAAGATTTCTTATGCTTAGAGGCATGCGAAAACAATTCTTAATTACTGTATGAAAGTGTCATTACAATGATAACTTAAGATTGAACATCATAATCATGTGTTAAGCTATTTGTACGAAAGATAACACATGAAGAATCATTTATGTAAGATTATAAAATTCTCATATGAACATTTAGAGAAACAGGGAATGAAAATAGCTAGAGAAGAATAGAAGTCAATTTTTGGGAGCTGTCGGATTTCCGACAGCTAGATGTCGCCATCCGACATCTCTAAAAAGATAAAAAGACGCGTTTCATCTTTCCATCGACACCTCACTTTAGTTTTAGGAAAATTTCTGAGATCTAGAGCTCCAGGTCGCCGAAAGCCTTCAGATCTAAGGTTAGGAACTTTGATTTTTCAACGAAAACTGCCTACTACAGAGATGAGAGAGCCTCCTATTTCACATGGAGGGTCTATGCGGGAGGCACTCGACTCTTTCCAAACAAAGTTGGATAGACATATAGATGATTTTCAAGAGCATAGAAGGTCTTTTGAGGAACACAAAGTGGAGGTGAAGAAGGATCAGACACGGATGCAGAAGTTCATGAAGTTCCTTGTTAAGGGACTGAAATTAAAACCTACGCCTGCTGAAGCCGTGGAATGGGAAGTGCCTACGGAGGAGGAGCCGCGTCGCCAATCAGTTAGTCAGGCTCGGCGGAAAAAGACAGTGGTAAGGAGATCAGATTATGATCTTCCAGAAAGCAGTGGAGCAGGCAGTCGAAATGAGGAGGATTCAGATTGAAAAAGACTTCTGGGAGCTATCGCCATCCGACATCCTACTGTCGCCATCCGATAGCTTCCCAGCCCAGATCTCTCCTTAATTTTGTGAACTTCTTTTATGAGACATTTTAAGTACTCTTTTGTTAAAATTCTGTAATAATTTTTAATATTTGGACATGATTTATGTTGGTGAATGTGTATATTTTGATCGTTTAAGATTTAGTTTTTCTTTTTCTTTTTTAAATGTATAGCTATTGTGATGGGTTTTTTTTTTAATTTTATAGGTTATAAATAGTGATATAATCATTGTGAAATGTCTAGGATTCCTAATTCTAGCCTAAGCATAGAAAAACGGGAATCCGGTAACGGTTTAGTGAATATATCCGCTAGTTGATTATCTGTGCCTATAAATGAAATTTTAATGTGGTTATTCTTAATATGATCTCTAATAAAATGATGTCTCACATCAATGTGTTTAGATCTTGAATGAAGTACGGGATTATTAGTTAAGTCTATAGCACTTTTATTATCACACTTTAATTCTACACTACTTTGTTGCATGCCAAAGTCTTGTAATGTTTGTGACATCCAAAGAGCTTGGGCACAATAACTACCTAGTGCAATATATTCGGCCTCGGTAGTAGAGAGGGCAACAGAATTATGTTTCCTACTCGACCATGAAATAAGTGAAGGGCCGATAAAATGACAAGTGCCACTAGTGCTTTTTCTATCTAAAGAACATCCCGCATAATTTGAATCTGAAAAGCCATGTAAAATAAAGGAATCATTATGAGGATACCATAATCTTAATTTAGATGTTCCTATAAGATATCGAAAGATGCGTTTCACCGCTTTTAAATGTGACTCTTTAGGATTAGCATGAAATCTAGCACATAAACAAACGGCAAACATAATGTCAGGTCAAGATGCGGTTAAATATAATAAAGATCCTATCATGCTTCTATAAAGGGTTTGGTCAATTGAAACTCCACTTTCATCTTTTCCTAATTTTAGTGAAGCACTCATAGGAGTGTTTGCATGCTTAAGATTTTCAAATCCAAATCTGTTTAACATATCATGAATATATTTGGATTAACATATAAAAATACCATCATGTTTTGTGTAATTTGAAAACCTAGAAAATATGAAAGTTCTCCTACTATGCTCATTTCAAATTCATTTTTCATAATTTGAACTACTTCATTACACAACTCTTCATTAGTGGCTCCAAAAATAATATCATCAACATAAATTTGCAAAATAACTAAATCATGATCAATTTGCTTAATGAAGAGTGTAGAATCGGCACTTCCTATTTTATAATCGTGCTTTAACAAATATTGAGTTAATCGATCATACCAAGCACGAGGCGCTTGTTTTAATCCATAAAGCGTTTTATCTAATTTGTAAACATAATTTGGATATTTCTCATTTATAAAGTCAGGGGGTTGTTCTACATAAACCTCTTCTTTTATATACACATTTAAAAATGCGGTTTTGACATCCATTTGATATAATTTAAAGCTTTTAAAAGAAGCAAATGCAAGAAATATTCTAACCGCTTCTAATCTTGCTACGGGTGCAAAAGTTTCATCAAAATCTACCCCTTCAATTTGTGCATAACCTTTTGCAACTAATCTGGCTTTATTTCTAACAATTCTAGATTCACTATCCAGATTTTTTTTTAAAAATCCACTTAACTCCAACTACAGGATGATTTTTGGGTCGTTCTACAAGATTCCAAACCTTATTACGTTCAAATTGATTAAGTTCTTCATTCATAGCTAAAAACCAAAATTCATCATTTAAAGCGGTGGAAACATCTTTTGGTTCTATTTCAGAGACAAAGCAAAGGTTTGAAAATAAAACTTGTAACGATGAACGAGTACTAACCCCTTTTTGCGGATCTCCAATGATAAGCTCCTTTTGATGATCCTTTGAAAATCTCAATTCACTTGGAGGCACATATTCTTCTCTTTATTCTCCTTCTCTATCTTTTTCTCTTTCTCCTTCTCTCTCTTCTTCTTTTTCTTCTTCATTTTCTCCAAGTTCTTCATCATCATTCTCCACCGAAGGAAGGGGTTCATCTTCTTTTCCTGTAATTTTCTTTTCTACACATGAAACAAATTCATCAAACCTAACATGAATAGATTCTTCAACTATTTTTGTTCTTTTATTAAAAATCCTATAAGCTTTACTAGTTGAAGAATAGCCAATAAAAATACCTTCATCACATTTTTCACCAAATTTTCCTAAGGAATCTTTAGAATTCAAAATAAAACATTTACAACCAAAAACTTTGAAATAAGAAACAATTGGTTTTTTACTAAAAATTAATTCATAAGGAGTTAATTTTAAAATAGAGCGAAGCATTACTCTATTAATTACATAACATGTTGTACTAACCACTTCAGCCCAAAAAGATTTTGATAATTTAAACTCAGATAGCATCGTACGGGCTAACTCTTGAAGAGTTCTATTTTTTCCTCTCCACTACACCATTTTGTTGTGGTATGCGTGGAGCGGAAAATTCGTGTTTAATTCCTAACTCCGTACAAAAAGAAATAAGCTTTTCATTTTCAAATTCTCCTCCATGATCCGATCGTATGCGTTTAATTTTTAACTCAAATTCATTTTGAATATGCAAACATAATTTTGAAAATTCTGAAAATGCATCGGATTTGGAGGTTAGAAATAAAGTCCAACAAAAACGAGAATAATCATCAATCAATACAAATGTATATTTTCTACCTCCTAAGCTAGAAATTCCAATTGGCCCAAATAAATCCATATGTATTAATTGAAGTGGCCTAGTGGTAGAAATAATATTTTTACTTTTGAAAGATGATTTTGAGAATTTTCCTTTTTGGCAAGGCACACATAATGAAGAAGATAAATTTCCATTTAACAATGGTAAACCTTTAATTAATTTATCTTTTGAAAGTTTTGTAATTAACTTGCCACTGGTATGTCCAAGTCGCCTATGCCATAATTCTAATTCATCATTTTTTGATAAAAAACATTTTAAAGTAGGATTTGAAAAATCAAGAAATTTAATCATATATACATTATGACATCTAGGTGCGGTAAAAACAATTTCATTTATTTTAGAATTAATAATTTTGCACAAATTTGTAGAAGATTCAAATAAAACATCTAAACCCTTATCACATAATTGACTAATAGAAATCAAATTATGCTTTAATCCTTCTACAAATAAAACATTTGAAATTGAAAAATTTTTGTTACCCACAACTCCGATGCCGATGATTTTTCCTTTTCCATTATCTCTGAATGTAACAACTCCTCCTTTTTTCATCTCCAGGCTAAGGAACTTCTCTTTATTGCCCATCATGTGCTTTGAACAACCCGAGTCCAAGTACCACACGTCTTCTTTGTTCTTAGCCTGCCAACACACCTAGAAAGAAGAGGTGAGTAAATATCTGGTTACCCAAGTGGTTCCACCCATAGTATAGGTAGATAGGCACCCATATTTGTTTAATTTTACTTTTTCCTTTCCTCCAGCAAGAGTTCGTAGTGTGACCAAATCTATTTCATTTGGCACATGTAATGTATTGAGAAGAGTATAACTTTTCTGGACTTTTACTAGATAAGGATGCAGTATTAGACAATTTATTAACTTCAGAATTTTTAAAAATAGATTTTCTGGACTTTTCGCTGTCGCCGGCGACAGTGGTTATCGCCGGGAAATAGCTTCCTGACGTGTATCCGAGTCCAAACCTTCCAGATCCATGGCATTGGTATCCTAAGATCATATCCAGTGATCTTCGGCCCATTCCAAATTTTTTCATGGCTAGCGTTAAGTCATGAATCTGGTTTCTCATTTCTATATTCTCAGATACTAGATTTACACATCTACGTTCAATAGATTTCTTTCCCTCATGGACTTTGGAAATTGAAGATTTCAGATCTCTCTCTAAAATCTCATTCTTTTTAGTAAGAGTTTTTATTGTAGAATGAGATTTGGAAAGAGATTCTTCAAGTTCTTTAATTCTTCCCAAAAAGTGATCACACTCTTGGCAAGAAATTTTTCCTTTTCCAATAGTCTTAATTTCATTTAACAATTTTTTGTTTTCGTTAAGCAAAATTTTATTTTCAGATTTAAGAAGATCATTATCTTTTAAACTCTTTTCAAAAAATTTGCATGTCTTTAAAAATTCAGAAAATAATTCATCGTAGGTTGGAGGAGTTACCTCAGTGTCACTTTCGACACTGCATTCGTCATCAGATATGACGCTCTTTCCCATTAAGCACATGTTGGCCTCCTCTTCTTTGTTTGAGCTTGAACTGCTTGCATCCTCAGAAGTAGTATCATCCCATGTTTCCGCCTTAAGCACCTTCTTCTTCCCTTTGTGCTTCTTTTCTTTAAGTTCTTTCAAGTACTTTGGACACTTGCTTCAGATGTGTCCTAACTTCTTGCAGTGATAGCACTCCGGTGGCGGTCTCTCTTCCTCCTCATCGTCTTCCTTTCCTTTTTTCTTCCTAAACGTCTCCTTCTTAAAATACTTCTTAAATGAATTCCTCCTCTCTGGAATTTTCATAAATTTTCTAAGCTTTCTAACAAATAAACTTTCCTCATCTTCTTCTTCCTCCTCAGAATCACTACTTTCCTCCTTCTTAGATCTTAGAGCCAATCCCTTCTTTTTTGGCTCCATATACTCTTGTTGTTGAATTTTCAATTCAACTTCATGAGTTTTCAAGTTCCCAATCAGGCTTTCAATATTAAGAGCTTTAAGATCATGAGATTCAGAAATAGCCATCACTTTGGGATTGAATTTAGGGGGGACAGATCTAAGAAGTTTTCTTACCAAATAACCATTTGAGAATTTTTTTCCTAAGACTTTTTAGTCATTTACTATCTTAGTGAATCTTGTGTACATGGTATCCACATCCTCATCTACCTCCATCCTGAACTTTTCGAATTCTGACTCCAATTGGAAAAGCTTTGAGTCCTTACCTGCGAGGTACCTTCATGAGTAATTTCTAATAAATTCCAAATTTCATATGCAGTTTGACATGTGCAGGTTCTATTAAATTCAGTTTTATCAAGAGCACAAAATAATGCGTTCATTGCTTTTGCATTATTTTTGCATTTTAATTTGTCCTGGTCATCCCATTTATCTTTGGGTTTCTCCATGACAATATCACCAATTGTAAAAGTAGGATGAGTATAATTTGTTTCAACCATATTCCATACTTCAATATCTAATGATATTAAAAAACACCTCATCCTAGTTTTCCAATAATTATAATCGAAACTCGTAAATAATGGTGGTCTAGTTATTCCTTGCCCCCCGGAAAATGCATGATCATGGTGCGCCATAATTTCAGGTGGTTAAACCTTATAAGGAATTAACCTGGCTCTGATACCACTTGTTGGATCTTGTGGCGCCCTTAGAGGAGGGTGAATAAGGGCTTTTTTTAAAATATGAATTTTTACTTAAGAATTTTCAAAACAAATTTTGCTTTTCTAAAAAACACTTATAAAAATTTACAAACTATGAAATTTTTAAATTAGATCAAACACAAATTTCTAATTTAAAGATGAAGCAACCAAATTTGCAATTAAAGAAAAGGCATAATATTTTAATCATGAAATTCTCATACAATAAAAATGATCTTAACAATGCTTAAGATCAAGGCATAAATAAGATAATAAACTTTTGGCAATTTTTGTTTACCAATCCTTCTCCCAAGGATCGGAAGGCTATCACTTGTCTCTCCCTAGACCAAGCCCAAGCCTATCCTCTAGATCTTCCCAAGATCTAGATGTAGCGCACAAGGCCGCGATTTCCTACCAAGCCACGCAAGGACTTGGACGCTCCGCACAAGGAAGCAATTTTCCCCTAAGCCACGCAAGGACTTAGACGTCGCACGCAAGACGACGATTTCTACAACGATTACAAGATGAATGTAAATATAAATGAAATACAAAATAAAAACCCCCTATAAAATTTCTGGACCAAAGCAGCGAAGAATCCTTGAGAAAATCTCCTTGGAACGCATGTACAATCTTCGGCTTCGCTATCTCTTTTCTTCTTCAAGGATGGGGATTTTCGTTCTCTGGAGCACTCTGGACGATAACACTCAGGAAGAAGGCTTGAAGGTCTGAAAACTTGAAATCCACGAAGTTCTGAACCCTTTTAATAAAAAAGAGCTGTCGCCGTCCGTTAGCTAGGTATCGCCAGAATTCGATATCTCCAGAGGCTGCCACGTGTCCCACTAATTCGAAGTTTCTGCGTGAAGCTGAGGTCGTGGTTGAGACGTGGGCTGTCGGATATCCAATAGCACTATCGGATATCCGTTAGCTTGCATAACTGTTGCACGTCTTAGAGTTACGGGAAGATCGTGCACTGTCGGAAATCCGTTACTGCTGTCGGAAATCCGATAGCTCTAAACCGTCGAGTAGAGATCGGAAAATGGAAGAAATCGTGCGCTGTCGGAAATTCGATACTGCTATCGGAAATTCGATAGCTCCAATTTCTGGAAAATCATTATTTTGCTCCAATTGAAAACATGTTATTCTTGCACCTGTTATCTGCACACCATTAATCAAAAATAGGATCAAATACATTCGGGATTTGTTATTCTCAAACCGGACGAGTGCGGAACGCATGCTCCAACAGTCGCCACGCGCAAGATGACAAATTCACTATCGTTACAAGAAAATAATGAAAAGGTAAAGTAAATTCAGAAATAAAGACTCCCTATATTGAAGAGCTCTGAAGGAGATGTTGAAGACACGCAATGACCATCGTCGGAGTTGAAGCAAGCGTCCTTCTTCAAATTTGACTATTGGAATCTCCTTCTCACTCATGTTCCTCATTGTTTGTGTTAGGAGTGCTCTCTGAATTCGAGAATGAAATGTTCTCTCAGAAGTTTTGAATGAAGGCTTGAGGTCTCTACATTTGAACAATAAAATCAGCTCTTTAATTGGCGTTAAAAATTCAATGCCAGTGTTAGTGATCATGTACGGTCGTGACTGAGATCGTGCAACTATCGAGATCATGGCAGATCGTGGACTCAACGCGTGCGTTAACACCAATGCTAGCGTTGTCTTTGGCTTCTCGGCGTTATTTCTTCTCCACGCCATTCCCTTCTCGACGTCATCCCATCTCGACAATAAGTTAACGCAGGGCGTCAACTTCTAACACGGGGCGTTAGCTCTCTTTTCAGAGAATCGTCACAAAACATCATCCAATTCATAGGGATATGTACCTATAGTACATACACACTATAAACACAAGCAAGATCAAATACATAGTGTGATTTGTTATTCTCAAACTAAGAGAGATGTGGAACACAAACTCCAACAATCTCCCCTTTTTGATAATAACAAATCCACTAATAAGAAATAAACTTTAATTAGAGTATTGTTTATAGTATATGATAAGCGTGATAAACATGTATACTCCCCTTATATGGATACTCCCCCTACATGAATGCATTTTCTATTTTACTCCCCCTAAATAATAGATTTCTTTCAATTTATTTCATCAATTTATTCTCCCCCTTTTGTTATAATCAAAAAGAGGTGTGTTAGAGTAGTAGCAATATGAAATATTATGCACTATGTAGAGATAATAGCAACTTTTTTAAAAAATAGTGAACACGGCGAAAGCAATTTTGAACATCTTTAAGATTTTGTAAGTACAAAATATACTAATTTAGATACCAAGTGTTAGTTCAAATACCACTTGTTGGATCAAATAAGTAGATGTGTGAATTTAGATACAAAAGTTGCAAATACATTTGAAATTGGTATAGAAAATTAGCAAGCAAAATTACAAATATCAAGAAAAGATATGCTTTACAATGTAAATTAATTTGTATTTCAAGTAAACATAAACATTGTGAACA
The DNA here is from genome assembly GCA_033032865.1 of Dactylorhiza incarnata. NCBI lineage: Eukaryota > Viridiplantae > Streptophyta > Magnoliopsida > Asparagales > Orchidaceae > Dactylorhiza > Dactylorhiza incarnata. The sequence goes on along the minus strand of JAWHQI010000449.1, from coordinate 1,404,536 downwards.
TCATGCTTTGATATCTAGTGCATCTACTCATAATTGTAGAGAATAGTATAGATAAGCTTTAAGTTCAATTCTTATGAGTGGAAGTGTTATAAATGATAATGATGTGTTCAATAAAGGTGTTTTGATAAAGTATACAAGTGTATAAATCAAACCACATGAAAGTATGTAATTTAAGAACAAAACTTGAAATAAACATAAACAACTTTACTTCCAAAAATTTTAATGCACATACAGATTTTTTTTAAAGAGAAGTGGTCAAAATTTTGTTTGCACAAGACACTTTACAATTTTTGGTGGAGTTTTCCTAGTCATATATATTTTTTATTTGATGTTGATTTTTTGTGACCAAGGACTTTAAATTCACTTGTTTTGCAAACATATAAATTTTTATTCTAAATATCACATTTCTCTAATCACGAGTGCATGAAACAAACAAAGAATTTCATGAAGAATTCAATGTTGTGTAGGTTGAGTATTTATGAAATTCAAAATGATAAGTTCTTATACTACATAATCATGCTAAAATAAGATTTAAACACATGTAGATAAACAAAAAGGTGTAAGTGAGAAAACCATTATCAAAGAAAAAGTTTTACTCATACTTAGAGGCATGTAAAAACATTTCGACACATGTAATCTATACCCAAGTTCATTGCATATTTTAAGATAATATTCAAGGCATGAAAAAAACAAAACAATGTTTTTAAGAAACTTGAAAGTTAAAATCAAACTTGTAAATAATCTTTAAGTAATAAATATAATCATCCTTGATTTAAGCATTGAAAATACAACAAAAAACAGAACAAAACATGTGCAAGAATTTTTTTATCATTTTTTAAAGAAAATAAAACAACAACAAATACTTTTACAAACAGAGAAATAAAACATTGCATTAAAATAATACCAGAAATTTTTCAAAACAGAAAAAATAAATTGGAGCAAAGGGGCTAACGCCAGGAGTTAGCTTCTTAATGCCAAAACAAAACGGCAAAACTTAAGTTTTTGAAAAATATTTTTCATAATTCATTTATATTATTAAGAGGCCTTCTTACTGGTGAAATTTCAGAGATTATATAGTTGATTTGAAGGTTCTTTTAGCATGTTATGGTGTTTTTAAAAGTGTTTTTACATTTTATTGGTTTTTGGATTTTTTTTTAAATAATGCAAACCATAAATAAAATAAATAAATAAAATTTTGATAGCATTTTATTGGGTTTAATGAGATATTTCTAAGACACCCAATTCTAACATAAGCATGTTAAAACGTGCATCGGGTAGAGGTTTGGTAAAAATATCGGTAAGTTGAGAATTAGTACCTATAAAGCTAATTTTAACATATTCCTTCTTGATATTATCCCTAATAAAATGATGTCGGACATCTATATGTTTAGATCTAGAATGATGTACGGGATTGTTTGCAAGATCGATAGCGCTCTTGTTGTCACATTTTAATCCTATGTTAGTTAGATAAACACCAAAGTCCTCTAACGTTTGGGTCATTCATAATGCTTGTGCACAACAACTACCTAGTGCGATATATTCGGCCTCGGTGGTGGAGAGGGCAACATAATTCTATTTCCTACTCGACCATGATATAATTGAAGGGCCTATAAAATAACATGTGCACTAGTGCCCTTACGATCTAATGAACAACCCGCATAGTCTGAATCAGAAAAACCGTGTAAAATAAAACAATCATTATGAGGATAACATAAGCCTAATCTAGACATTCTGATTAGATATCAAAAAATACGTTTAACCACTTTTAAATGTGATTCTTTTGGGTTAACTTGAAATCTAGCACATAAACAAACGGAAAACATAATATCGGGTCTAGATGTGCTTAAGTATAGCAATGATCCTATCATTTCTCTATATAATGTGTGATCAATAGAAATACCAGCTTCATCTTTTCCTAAATTTAGTGATACACTCATTGGTGTATTAGCTTGTTTTAGGTTTTCAAATCCAATTTTTTTAAGAATAAAGTGAACATATTTAGTTTGACAAATAAAAATACCATCTTGTTTTTGTGAGATTTGAAATCCTAGAAAATAAGTGAGTTCTCCTACCAAGCTCATTTCAAATTCATTTTTCATCACTAAAACTACTTCATTACATAACTCTTCATTAGTGGCTCCAAAAATAATTTCGTCAACATAAATTTGCAATATAATCAAATCATTATCTATATGCTTAATGAATAGTGTATTATCCGCACTTCCCATTTTATAAACGGGCTTTATTAAAAATAATGTCAATCTATCATACCAAGCACGTGGCGCTTGCTTCAATCCATAAAGCGCTTTCTCTAACTTATACACATGATTTGGAAATTTTTCACTAACAAAACCGGAGGGTTGTTCTACATAAACTTATTCTTTTATAATCCGGTTTAAAAATGCACTTTTAACATCCATTTGAAATAATTTAAATCTTATAAAACTTGGAAATGCAAGAAATATTCTAATTGATTCTAGGCAAGCAATGGGTGCAAAAGTTTCATCAAAATCTACCCCTTCAATTTGTGAATAACCTTGTGCAACTAGTCTAGCTTTATTCCTTGTAATCTTAGAGTGACTATCTAATTTATTTTTAAAAATCCATTTGACACCTATAACTGGATAATTAGATGGCCTCTCTACTAAATTCCAAACCTTGTTACATTCAAAATTATTTAATTCATCATTCATAGCTAAAAACCAAAATTCATCATTTAAAGTGGTTGAAATGTTTTTCGGTTCTATTTCAAACACAAAACAAAGGTTTGAAAAAAACTCATGTAAAGAAGAACGAGAACTTACCCCTTTTGACGGTTCTCCTATAACAAGCTCCCTTGGATGATCCTTTGAAAACTATAGCACACTTGGAGGAACATATTCCACTTGTTCTTCGTCTTTCTCCCCTTCTTTTTCTCCAAGCGATTCATCATCCTCATGCTCCAAAGGGGAAAGGGGTTCATCTTTGTTTCCTGTACGATTAGTATCTATACAAGGAACAAAATCATTAAATCTAACATGAATAAACTCTTCAACTATTTTAGTTCTTTTATTATAAATTCTATAATCCCTACTAGTTGAAGAGTAACCAATGAAAATTCCCTCATCACATTTTTCATTAAATTTTCCTAATGCATCTCTAGTATTTAAAATAAAACATTTGCAACCAAAAACATGAAAATAAGATACAATAGGTTTTCTTTTAAAATAAAGCTCATAAGGTGTTAATTTTAAAATAGGACGAAGCATGACACGATTAATAATATAACATGAAGTATTAACAGCTTCGTCCCATAATGATTTAGGCAACCCATATTCACAAAGCATAATCTGTGCTAGCTCTTGAAGGGCTCTAATTTTCCTCTCCACTACACCATTTTGTTGTGGGGTGTGTGGAGAAGGAAATTCATGTTTAATTCCTAAATCATTACAAAAAGAAGAAAACTTATCATTTCAAATTCTCCTCCATGATCCGAGTGTATGCATTTAATTTTTAAATCAAGATCATTTTGAATACGAATGCATAGTTTAGTAAATTCAAGAAATGCATCGGATTTGGGAGATAGAAATATTGTCCAACAAAATCTAGAAAAATTATCAATAATTACAAAAGTATATTTTCTACCTCTTAGACTAGAAGTGCTAACTGGTCCAAATAAATCCATATGAATTAATTGAAGAGGTCTAGAAGTAGAAATTACATTTATGCTTTTAAAAGAATTTTTTGTAAACTTTCCTTTTTAACAAGGCGTACAAAGAGAAGACAAATTACCATTAAGCATATGTAAACCTGTAATTAATTTATCTTTTGATAATTTCAAAATAAGATTAGTGTTAGAGTGACCAAGACGCCTATGCCAAAGTTCTAATTCGTCATTTTTAGAAATAAAGCATTTTAAAGACGATTGTGAAATATCGTTAAAGGCAATCATATAAATAGTATGCATTCTAGGTGAGGTGAGTACGACATCATTTGTTTCACTATTTATGATTTTGCAAAGATTTGTAGATAATTCAAATAAAATATTTAAACACTTATCACATAATTGACTAATTAAGATTAAATTATGTTTTAAGCCATCTATAAATAAAATAGTAGAGACTGAGAAAGAATCGTTACCCACTGTGCTAATGCCCATGATCCTTTCTTTTCTGTTATCTCCAAATGTCACCAACCCTCCTTTCTTCATCTCAAGACTAAGGAACTTTGCTTTGTTCCCCCTCATATTTTTGAAGCATCCCGAGTCCAAATACCACACATCCTTTTTGTCCTTAGCCTGCCAACATACCTAAAAAGGAGATGAGATTATAGATTTGGATACCCAAGAGGTTCCTCTCATAGAATAGGTGGAAGCCTTAGCACCCATATTTTCTTTATAGCACTACGACCCTTCTTCCTACATGAGTCTGAGGTGTGTCTAAATATATGACATTTGGCACACGATATAAATGGGAATGAAACCCTTTTCGAAGTTTTGGATAAACTCTTGCAGGAAGATGAGATAACATTTGAATTTTGAAATGATTTTTTATTAACAGAAATAAAATTTCTGGATTTATTGCTAACACCACGTTAAGGGTTAACGCTGGGCGATAGCTCCCTGGAACATACCCAAGGTCATATTTGGCACTTCCATGGCATTGGTTGGCCACGATCATGTCGAGATACCTTTGCCCAACTCCGAATATTTTAATAGCCATATTTAGATCATGAATTCGGGCTTTAAGAGCGGTGTTTTCCGTTACTAACATAACGCACAGCTTTGCAAGAGATTTCTTTCCTTCTTCTATTTGAGAAAGAGTGGTTCTTAAATTTCTTTCTAAATCTCCCTTTTCTTTAGAAAGAAATTCAATAGTGGAGTGGATTTAGAAAGAGATTCTTCAAGTTCTTTCACTCTTGCCAAGGAGTGATTGCACTCTTGGCAAGATACCTTCTCTTTCCCTAATGGTTAAGATAGTTTTTGTTTTCTTTTAGCAAAAGTTTATTTTTAGAATTTAGAATATCAATATCTTTTAAACTTTTATCAAAAAATTGCATGTTTGTAAATACTCAATATATAAACCATCATAAGTAGTAGGAAGAGTTACCTCAGTGTCTCTTTAGACACTGCTTTCATCATCGGATAGTGTGGCGCTCTTTGTCATGAGGCACACGTTGGCTTCTTCTTCACTACTGGAGGATGAGCTACTTGATTCGTCAGAGGAAGAGTCATCCCAAGTAGCCGCCTTTAGGACCTTCTTTTTCTCTTTTCCCTTGTGTCGCTTTTCTTTACGCTCTTTTAGATATTTTGGGCACTATATCCGGATGTGTCCGTTCTTTCTACAATGTAGCACTCCGGTGGTGGTCGCTCATCATCGTCCGTTGCTACCTTTTCCTTTCTTCGATGTGGATCCCTTCTTGATGAAATATTTTCGAAAGGTGTTTCTCCTTTCCGGATTCTTCATGAGCATTTTGAACTTCTTCACAAAAAGGCTCTCCTCGTCCTCTTCATTATCATCTCCATTAGACTCCTTCTTTGACTTTAATGCCAAAGCCTTCCTTTTTCGCTCCATGTTGTACTCTTGTTGTTTAATTTTGAGCTCAACCTCATGGGTCTTGAGGTTCCCATTGAGGCTCTCAATTTGGAGCTTCTTCGGATCGTGCGACTCTGAGAAAGCCATCACCATTGGATCAAACTTTGGAGGGAGAGATCTTAGAATCTTCCTCACTAAGTCACCGTTGGAGAACACCTTTCCAAGTACTTTTTAGTCGTTGACAATCTTGGTGAACCTTCTGTACATTGAATCTATGTCTTCATCCGCCTCCATCCAGAATTTCTCGTATTCGAATTCAAGTTGGAAGAGCTTTGAATCCTTAACCTGCGAAGTACCTTCATGAGTAATTTATAATAATTCCATATGTCATAAGCAGTTTCGCAAGCATAAGATCAATTAAATTACATTCTATCCAAAGCACAAAATAAAGCATTCATAGCTTTAGCGTTATTCTTACATCTCAACTTATCGTTATCATCCATTTATCTATAGGTTTTTCCATAATAACTTCTCCAACAACAAATGTTGGTGGAGAGTAGCAAACATCTACCATGCCCCAAATGTCATTATCTAAGGCAATTAAATAACAATGCATTCTTTTTTTCCAATAATTATAATCAGTATCAGTAAATAGTAGAGGTATATTAATCCCTTGACCCTCAAAGAAAGCATGATCATGATGCACCATTATTCCCGGTTGTGAAACCATTTTGGAATAACCTTCCTCTGATACTATGTGTTGGATCTTATGGCGCCCTTAGAGGGGGGTGAATAAGGGGTTTACGGATTTTTGAGTAAAACTGATAGATTTTTAGAGAAATGTAACTTTTTGAAATTGTTACTAACGTCAGCATTAGAGTTAACACTGGGCGTTCACTCTCCAAAAAATTATCCTTAACAAAAAATAATGCCAAAATGATTTTACTTATGAAATCTTAAATGAAATACAATTCCATAAAATCAAAGTTAATGAAAATGAATATTATATTTCAAAAAGACTATTACAAAGATAAAATTTCAAATAATGCTTGAAATAAAAGGCGACAAGGTATAAATCTCTTTTTGTTCTTTCACTGGTCCTTCTCCCAAGGACCGGTTGGTTATAGCCTATCTATCCCCAGATAAGGCATCTAGCTACCCCCTAGATCTACCCTTGATCTAGTCTCCACGCACAAGGCATCGAATTTCCCCTAAACCAAACCCGTCCTAGTCGCCACACGCAAGACGGCGAATTCACTATCGTTACAAGAAAATAATGAAAAGATAAAGTAAATTCAGAAATAAAGACTCCCTATATTGAAGAGCTCTGAAGGAGATGTTGAAGACAGACAATTACCATCGTCAGAGTTGAAGCAAGCGTCCTTCTTCAAATTTGACCCTTGGAAATCTCCATCTAACTCGTATTCCTCAATGGTGGTGTTAGGAGTGCTCTCTGAATTTGGGAATGAAATGCTCTCTCAGAAATTTTGAATGAAGTCTTGAGGTCTCTACATTTAAACAACGAAATCAGCTCTTTAAATAGGCACGGGAGCTAATGCCAAGCGTTAAGAAGTTAATTCCACTGTTAGTGATCGTGTACGGTCGTGGCTGAGATCGTGCAACCGTCGAGATCGTTGCAGATCTTGGACTCAACACGTGCGTTAGCTCCAACGATAGTGTTGTCTTTGGCTTCTCGACACAATTTCTTCTCCACGTCATTCCCTTCTCGACGTCATCCCATCTCGACGATAAGTTAATGTAGGGCATTAACTTCTAACGTGGGGCGTTAGCTCTCTTTTCAGATAATTGTCACAAAACAGCATCCAATTCATAGGGATATGTACCTATAGTACCTGCATACTATAATCACAAGCAATATCAAATACATAGTGTGATTTGTTATTCTACAACTAAGAGAGGTGTGGAACACAAGCTCCAACAAGTTCATATAGGGGTTTATCTATGGGTTTATCTAGGGGTTCAAGTATGGGTTTCTCTAGGGGTTTATCTAAGGTTTATTCCGGGGGTTCATTTAGGGGTTTATCTAGATAAACAACTAGATGATCCCGTAGATAAATCCAAAGATGAAAACCTAGGAGTTTATCTATAAGTTCATCTAGGTGTTTATCTAGGGGTTAAATCTAAGTGGTCATATAGGGGTTCATTTTGTAGTTCATCTAGGGGTTTATCCCGTTGTTCATCTATATATTTATCTATGGTTTATCTAGGGGTATATCTAAGAGTTCATTTGAGGGTTCAACTGGGGATTTATATAGAGATTTATCTAGGCGTTCATCTAGGGTTTGTCTCGGTGTTCATCTAAGGGTCTATATAAGGATTTATCTAGGGGTTTATCTAAGGGTTCATCTAGGGGTTTATCTAGGGGTTCGGGGTTTCTAGGGATTTATCTAGGGGTTATCAAAGGGTTTATCTAGGTGTAAATCTAGGTGTTTATCTAGAGGTTCATCTAGGTGTTCATCTATGGGTTTATCTAGGGATTATCTAAGAGTTTATCAAGGAGTTCATCTAGGATTTATCAATGGGTTCAACTAGGGGTTTATCTAAGGGTTCATCTAGGGGTTTATATAGGGGTTCATATAGAGGTTTATACATGGATTCATCTAGAAGTTAATAAAGTTGTTCATCTAGGGGTTCACCTAGTTCTTATTTAAGGGTTTATCATGGGGTTAATATAGGAGTTCATCTGGTTGTTTATCTTGGGTTTCATGTAGGGGTTTATCTAGATATTTATCTAGGTGTTTATCTAAGAATTTATATAGGGGTTAATCGAGTGATGTATCTAGGAGTTCATCTAGTGGTTCATCTAGGTGGGTTTATCTAATTATTAATCCAGGAGTTCGTCTAGATATACCCCTAGATGAACTCCAAGATAAACCCCTTGTTGAACCACTTGACAAAACATAGATAACATCCTAGATGAACTATTAGATAAACCATGAGATAAACCCCTAGATGAAGCCCTAGATAAACCCCCTAGATAAACACTTAGATAAACCCCTAAATGAACGATTTATGGGTTTATCTAAGTGTTCATCTAGGTTCATCTATGGGTTTATCTAGATGAACCTCTAGATGAACAACTAGATAATCCCTAGATAAAACCCTAGATAAACCCGTAGATTAACTCTTAGATAAAAACCTAATTAAACAACTAGATAAATCCCTAGATAAATCTCTAGATGAACCCCTAGATTAACCCTAGATAAAACACTTGATTAACTCAAAGATAAACCCCTAGAAACCACTTGATGAACACCTAGATGAACCCGTAGATAAACTACTAGATGAACCCTTAGATAAACCCCTATATAAACCTCTAGATAAACCTCTAGATAAACCCCTAGATGAATCCCTATATGAATCCCAAGATGAACACATAAATGAAACTCAGGATAAACCCCTAGATAAACCCTTAGATGAACCCCTAGATGAACCCCTAGATAAACACCTAAATAACCCCCAAGAGATTTATCTAGAGGTTAATCCAAGAATATCGGGGTTCATCTAGATAAATCCATAGATGAGCACCTATATAAACCCCTAGAACTCCTAGATATACCCTGAGATAAACTGATAGATAAACATCTTAGGATTTATCTATATGAACCCATATAGGGTTTATTTAGGTATTTATCTAGGTCATCTAGTTGCTCATCTAGGGGTTTATCTAGGAGTTCATCTCGGGTGTTTATCTAGAGGTTTGTCCAGGGGTTCATATAAGGATTTATCTAAGGTTTTATCCAGGGTTTATCCTTAGAACCTCTAAAAAAACCCTACATAATATTGGGGATTATTTATGGGTTCATCTAGTTGTTTATCTAGGGTTTTATCTACGGGTTCATCTAGTTGTTCATCTTGGCATTTTTCATCTACGTGTAAATCTAGGTGTATATTTATGTTCATCTAGGGGTTTCTTTAGACAAACTATCTAGGGATTCATCTAGGGGTTTATCTAGTTTTTCATCTAGGATTTTAACCAGATGAACCCCTAGATAAACCCCTAGATGAAATCTTAGATAAAATCCTAGATGAACCCCTAAATAAACCCCAAGATAACCCCTAGATGAACACTAAGATAAACAAATTGATAAACCCTTGATTAACTCATACATGAACAACTAGATAAACTACTAGATGAAACCCTAGATGAACCACTAGATGATCAACTAGATAAAACCCTAGATGAACAACTACAAAGACACCTAGATGAACCCATAGATGAACACCTAGATAAACCACTAGATGAACCCCTAGATAAACCCTTATATAAATATATAGGTGAACCCCTAGATGAACCCCTAGATAAACTCTAAGATAACCCCTAGATAAACTTGTAGATGAACTCATACATAAAATAGATAAACCACTAGATGACCCCATATATAAAATAGATAAACCCCTAGATGAACCCTTGGATCAACCCTTCGATGAACCACCTATTATTTTATTAGATGAACAACTAGATGACCTCCTTGATGAACACCTAGATAAACCTCTTGATTAACCCTTAGATGAACCCCAAGATAAACCCCTATGTGTTTAACTAGATATACTCCTAGTTCATCTATGTGTTCATCTCTAGAGGTTTATCTAGTTCAAAGAGGGGTTTATCTATGGGTTTATCTTGGGATTTAGGGTTTAGGTTTTATCTAGTTCATCAAGGGGTTCATCTAATTTATCTAGGGGTTAATCTATATGTTTATCTAGTTGTTCATCTAAAGGTGTATCTATGTATGGGTTTATCAAGTGGTTCATATAGGAGTTCATCTTATAAACCCCTAGATAAACCAGTAGATAAACACCTTGATAAACCCCTTGATAAACCATTGGATTAACCCTTATATGAACACCTAGATTTTCCCTATGGGTATATCTAGTGGATTATCTAGTGGTTTATCTAATGGTTTATTTAGAGGTTCTCTAGGGATTTATCTAGGTGTTTATTCAGTGGTTTATCCAGGGGTTTATCTAGGAGTTTATCTTGATGCACTCCTAGATGAACCCTTAAATAAACTCTCAAGATAAACCTCTAGATGAACCCCTAGATATACCACTACATAAATCAATAGGTATTCCCCTAGATAAAACCCTATATGAACCTCTAGATAAACACCCAAATAAAAAAACTAGATAAACCCCTGCATGAACCACTATATGAATGCATAGATAAATGCCTAGATGAAACCCTATATTAACCCTTAGAGTAACGCCTAGAGTAACCCACAGATGAATCCCTAAATTAACGCCACTAGATAAACTAGATAAACCCCTAGATGAACCTGTAGAAAAACCCCTTGATATACCCTTGATATACCCCTAGATAAACCCATATTGGTACATCTAAGAGTTTATCTTGGGTTAAACTAAATAAACCCCACTAGATAAACCCATAGATAAATCTAAGGGTTTTTCTATGTGATCATCTAGATAAACGCCTAGATAAACTATAGATAAACACCAAGATAAACCACTACATGAACCCCTTGATAAACCTCTAGATAAAACCCTAGATAAACTCCTAGATAAACCCCTATATGAACACTTAGATGAACTCCTAGATAAACAACTCTTGATTTATCTAGGTGAACCCCTAGATATACCCCTAGATAAACCCCTAGATTTATCTAGATAAACTCTTAGATGAACACCTATATAAACCCCTAAATGAACTCCTAGATAAACCCCTAGATGAACTCCTAGATTAGCCCTTAGATAAACCCCTAGATAAACCCTTAAATACACATCTATACACCTAGATAAACTCCTAGATGAACCCCTTGATTAACCATAGATAAACACTAGATATAGATAAACCCCAAGATAAACTAGATAAATCCCAAGAGTTTATATAAGTTTATCTAGATGAACTCCTAAATAAACCCATAGATAAAGGGGTTTATCTAAAGATTTATCAAGGTGCTCATCTAGGGATTTATCTACAGGTTTATCTATTTCATTTAGGGGTGAATCCAGGGTTTCATCTGGGAGATTATTTAGGGATTTATCTAGATTAACTCCAAGATATACCCCTAGATGAACCGATAGAAGAACTACATAACCCCTAGATAAATCCTTAGATAAACCCTTAGATAAATCCCTAGATAAATCCCTAAATGAACCACTAGATAAACCCATAGATATAAGGGTTCATTGAACTCTAGGGACCCCGAGATGAACCCCTAGATAAACATCTAAATAAAAAAATAGATGAAACGGTAGAGATACCCCTAGATAAATCCAAAGAGGAACCACTAGATGAATAACTTGATAAACCACTATATAAATCCCTAGATTAACCCCTAGATGAAACTCTAGATGAAATACTAGATAATTCTAGGGGTTTATCTAAGGATTTATCTAGGAGTTCATCTAGTTCATCTATGGGTTTATCTAGTTTATCTTGGGGTACATTTAGCAGTTTATCTAGGGGTTTATCTAGTTGTTCATCTAGTGGTTCATCTATGGGTTTATCTAGGAGATAATTTAACACTATTGATTTATCTATGAGTTTATCTAGATAAACACCTATATCTAGTGGTTCAACTACGGATTCATTTAGGGGTATATCTATGAGTTCATTTAGAAAAACCCCAGGATGAATGTAACACCTCCCCTGTAATGACCATATAATATGGGTCCGGCCGGGACCCCACAACATATAACCGCCACAGCTTTGGTATTAAAAGATGATATTAACTACCCAATCTCAAAACTCAGATAACACAGCGGAAACAAACCAAAACCACAGAGATTGTCCACAGCACAAAGGAGTCCAACTGGCCTTAAGGCCTTACAAAACCAACGTCCAAATCATCAAACATTCAATACTAATAAGACATCCCAACAAAAGGGGAAAGATAGTTTTTCCTAAACTACCTCGGCATGCAAGCCGGATATAACAAGGTACGAAGAAAGTAATGCAGAAAAACAACTAAGCACTTCATGAGGCTTTAGGCCTTTTTGGCCGGCGCGCTGGGTCCAGCCTGCAATTCTTGCCCTGCAACCAAATCACAAAGAGAGGTAAACGAGGGTCAGCTATGGCTGACCACAAACGGTGTAACAACATCCCTCCTCCCGGCCGTCCTAGCGGACCCCGGGGAACTACTTCACCATGCAAGTCAGCACTTCGTATGCAAATGTACATAAAGAAAAGCAACATAAATACAGGCATGAGTGTCACAAGCATCATCCACGTTTCTATGTTGAGCAGGTAATAAAAGGGGCCTAACAATGCAAAATGAATGCAAACCCGGGTTTCACCCAAGGCACCCTAAAGCGTATGAATATAACACATCATCATACATCACCAACACAAGGGTACTCATTATTTCCCCACAAGGGCATCGTAGCCCCAAAGCTAAGAGCTCTCGCTGAGACCCACCTCGCCTGGCTCACCACGCCATCGGGCTTGTCTAACAGCTCACATGCTCGGGCCGCCAACAACACACAAAGACCGATACTAAGAATTCTGGATTAAACAAAACGTCCTAAGGCCCCGGACTTACACTCGGGATAACGTCCACCGATTGCCTCGCCTGGCGACCGTCACCGGACTCATCCGTAGCACAGACATTCTCGTCAGTCAACACCGAAGCGACTAATCTTGCCGGGACACTCTCCACACGTGAATCTCAGTCTTCACGGGATAGCCAGCCGACCACAAAGACCAATCGCGCCTTCGCACAACCCTAGGTATCACAAGCCCCATAATTCGCACATTATTTCCCTGCCCAAAACTCAACATTCGTTACCACACGAAGCTACAAGGGCATCACAATGACGAGTTCGCCGTAATCGGATTTCTAACAAAACCCCTAATATGCGCGTCATTCAACATCACCGAATCGGACCAACGGTCGCAAATCCGGCTTCACCCACAATGCCTAATCCGCTAACGGAGCGGATCTCTAGTGCAAATCATGTCGGGGACGGACTCAATCAACCCGATGGTTCCTTTAGAACCAAGGCGACCCGGATCCCTCTCACTCGACGGATCCGGTGCCAAAAATGCAAAAAAATAAGGGATGTCATGCACGCATCCTAAAGACCGGGAGGAGAAATGTCGTTACCTTTTGAGATCTCCTCCTAGCCATGAGAAGCTTGCAAACAAACGGAGAAGAAGAAGTGTCTCGACGCCCTCTACACGCTGCCGGTCTCGGATCGGCGAACGGAGCTCCGAAGCTCCAACAATGGCGGATTCTACTTCTTCTTCCTCCTTGTCCCCTTCTCCTTTCTCCAACCTAAGAGAGAGAAAGGACTTCAAAGAATGAGGGAATAACCCCTCATCCACGCCCTAAGTCCCCCCCAGCGAATCATTTGGGTCGTCCGATCAAGATCTAATCCAATCGGACGCCCAAAAATTGTTGTTTTACGGATCTGTTACCGAACGCACGGTCGAACGCACGACCGTGCGTTAAAACGCACGACTAACGACAGAGACACCATTTTTTCCCGTCGGAGAGCACGCACGGTCAGATCGATCGTGCGCTAAGAAAACGCACGCTCGTTCGCCTTCTCGACGTTAACTCTCCGCTCCGCAAAATCGGGGTGTTACAACTCCACCCTCCTTAAAAGAATTTCGTCCTCGAAATTTCAAAACTGAAATAGAAAACTGCGATGTATACCTGATGCAAAATGTTCCGGGAAATCCTCCCGCATCGCTTGCTCACGCTCCCAAGAGAATTCGTCTCGCCCGCAGTTGTCCCACCGCACCTTTACAAGCTTGACTTCCTTGTTACGCAACTGCCGGACTTTCGAATCCTCCACGCAAACCGGGCGAACCCTTGCCCCCAAATCCTCCATTACCGGCACCGCCGCCGCTTCAACCACGACGCTCGGCTCCACCAAAGCTTTCCTCAGCACAGAGACATGGAAAACATCATGTAATCCACTCAGCTCTGCAGACAACGCCAAACGATAGGCCGCTTCGCCTATACGTTCTGTAACCTCGAACGGACCCAAATATCGCGGACTCAACTTCTTGAGTCGCCGCACCCGCGAAACACCCTTGAACGGTTTGATCTTCAAGTAGACCATGTCGCCCACTTTAAACTCCACGTTTTTGTGGCGCGCATTAAAATACTTCGCTTGGCGATCCTGAGCAACCTTCATGCGCTCCTGAATCGTCCGCACAATCTCGCAAGCATCTTCCACCACTTTCTTTCCTAAAAGCTTAGTGTCTCCCACCTCTGCCCAAGACATCGGCGTTCGACACTTCCTTCCATACAAAGCTTCGTATGGCGCCATCTTGATACTCGCCTGGAAGTTATTATTATAGGCGAACTCCACCATGAAAAGGTGGTCTTCCCAACCTTTGCCAAAGTTGAGAGCACAAATCCTCAACATGTCCTCCAACGTACGGTTCGTTCGCTCCGTCTGACCATCGGTCTGCGGATGGAATGCGGTACTAAACTTGAGCTTTGTGCCTAGACTTTTCTGCACTAATCTCCAGTCCTTCGAGGTGAACCGCCCATCACGATCACTAACGATGCTCTTCGGAATCCCGTGCAACCGCACAATGTTTCGAACATAAAGCTCCACGAGCTTCTCCACGCCATCGCCCTTCTGATTTGGAATGAAGTGGGCTACCTTCGTCAGGCGATCCACTATCACCCAAATCGCATCGTTACCCTGCTGCGATCGAGGCAAACCATGCACAAAATCCATAGAGATGTCATCGAACTTCCATTCGGGGATGGGAAGAGGCTTCAAGAACCCACCGGGCCTTTGGCACTCAGCCTTCACCAAGGCACAAGTCTGACATCGGCTCACGTACTCGGCTACATCCCGCTTCATCCCAGGCCACCAAAAAGATTTCTTCAAATCCGCGTACATCTTTGTACTTCCTGGATGAACGGAGTACTTCGTAAAGTGAGCCTCGAACATCAACTCCTCGCGAAGCTTGACAAAACGCAGAACACGGACCCTTCAGTCTCTTTTTAAAATCCCACCAACCATCTCCAAAGCAGTGCCTTCGCTTTGCTGAGCCTCCAACACCAACTGTTGGCACTCCTCGTCCGCACTGGTCGCCTCTCGGATTCGATCTGTTATATCACACTGCATTTCAATCCAGTTCAAACGAGCTACGCTAGACTCACCTCTAGCCACACAAGAAATGTCAAGAGACTCCAAGTCTGGAATCAAACGCTCTTTATGCGCCTCCATCCAATTACCTTGCCCGGAGTACTTCCTACTCAAGGCATCCGCCACCACGTTGGCTTTACCCGGCGTATACCGAATCTCCACGTCGTAGTCCCCAAGGAACTCGGCCCACCTACGCTGCCGCATATTCAGATCCTTTTGGTCTAGAAGATACCTCAGGCTTTTGTGCTCCGTGAAGATCTCCACCTTCGCACCATAAACGTAGTGCCGCCACAATTTTAGCGCAAAGATTACCGCCGCCAACTCCAGATCATGGACGGGATAATTCCTCTCATGAGTCTTTAACTGCCTTGACCCATAAGCGATCACCTTGCCGTGCTGCACCAGCACGCAACCCAACCCGCAACCTGACGCGTCGCTGAAAATCTGAAATCCTTCCGCCCACTTGGAAGACTAAGGATTGGAGCAGACACCAACCTTTCCTTCAAATTCTCAAATGCACGGGCACACTCCGGTGTCCATACGAACCTTTGGTCCTTGCGAGTGAGAGTGGTGAGGGGCAACGCCATCCGCGAAAAGTTCTCCACGAACCTTCTATAATAACCGGCTAGTCCAAGGAAACTCCGGACTTCCGCCACGGTTCTCAATACAGGCCAATCCCTAATGGCTTCAATCTTCGCTGGATCTACCGCCACCCCCATCTCCACTAATTACGTGACCCAAGAAGGGCACCTTCTCGATCCAAAACTCGCATTTTGAGAACTTAGCATAAAGTTGATTCTCCCGTAGAGTCTGCAATACTTGCCTCAAGTGAGACTCATGCTCTGCCTCCGATTTTGAATACACCAAAATATCATCAATAAGCACCACCACAAACGAATCTAAGAACGGGCGAAAAACCCTGTTCATCAAATCCATGAACACAGATGGCATGTTCGTCAGTCCGAACGGCATCACCGAAAACTCGTAGTGTCCATACCGAGTCCCAAACGCTGTCTTGGCAACGTCCTCTTCTCGAATCTTCAACTGGTAGTACCCCGATTTCAAATCCAACTTGGAGTACACCACCGACCCCACTAACTGGTCAAACAAATCATCGATTCGGGGAATCGGATATTTATTCTTGACGGTCAACTTATTTAACTCACGGTAGTCAATGCACAACCGCATACTTCCGTCCTTTTTCTTCACAAACAAAACCGGCGCGCTCCACGGCGAAGAGTTGGGCCTAATGTACCCTTGCTCTAATAACTCTTGCAACTGAACCTTTAGCTCGGCCAGTTCCTTCGGTGCCATCCTAAACGGAGGACGCGACACCGGCCTCGCACCCGGTACCAACTCTATCGAGAAATCAATTTCACGATGAGGAGGTGCTCCCAGAAGCTCCTCGGGGAATACATCATCAAATTCCTCCACCACCGGAACTTCTCTAATAGCCAACTTTGTGGAGTGAGTCTCCAACAAGGCTAAAAACGCTTCGCCTCCTTGGTTTACCGCACGCCTCATTTGCATAGCGGAAATCAGGGAGCAAGACACTCCGCTTAGGCCTTCAAACTTGACCTCTGCTCTACCTTCACCTCTCAGGGTTACCACCTTCAACTGGCAGTCGATACTAGCTCGCTGCTCCGAAAGCCAGTCCATCCCCAAGATAACATCGAATTCGGCTAGTGGCAGAATCGCTGCTACCAACACGAAATCACTATTGCCAATTTGCATCACGATGCGTCCTTTCCTCAAGGTAGTCATGAAAGACCCATTCGGCATGCGCACACTCAGCTCCACCTCTACCTCTACGGACTCAGCATCAATCTTCCGGATAAAACTTTCCGCAAGAAAAGAGTGTGACTCTCCCGTGTCGAACAACACCCGAGAGGGATATCCCGAAACTAGCACGAAACCTGTCACCACGTCGGGTTGACGTATCGCTTCCTGCTGCCTAAGATTATACGCTCTCGGATGCACTGGAGGGAACCGCGAAGCACTTGACTCCGCTGCTTTCCCCTTCTCTGCAACACTAGGACCGGAACGCACCGATTGTTCCTGCCTCGGCTCCTTCTCAGCTCCGCCCTCGGTACAAAACCGACTTATGTGACCCACCTTGCCGCACTTGTAACAAGTAAACGGACCTTTGGAGCGGAAATCTCCCGAAGGTGCGCCACTTCTCTCCCCAGGCCTACTAGGACGGGGCTTCTTCTTCCATCGGCTGCCCTCGGACTTCCACTGAGACTGAGACTGAGAAGGCTTTCCTTCTCCCTGCTTTGCCGCAAAACCCTTTCGCCGCTGGGTTCGCTCCATGTCGCTCTCCAAGGTGCGAGCGGCTTCGACCAACTCATTAAATCCTGCATTCTTCAAGGCTATGAGTGGCTGCCTTAAATTTTCCCTCAACCCTTGATAGAAGAGATTATCTCTCTCTTCATCATCTGTCATAGTCGTTCCCGCATAACGACTCAACCGAGTGAACTCTTGCAGATATTCATCCACTGTCTTCTCACGCTGCACCAAATGCAAAAACTGCCGCTGCAGTGCCAACCTTGTCGAGGCCGGAATATAACGCTTGAGGAAAGCGTTCCCGAACTCCTCCATGGACGGAACACGCCCAACAAAATGGCGACCGTTATGGTTCACCCACCACAACTTCGCATCGCCCTCTAACATGAAACTCGCATAGTGAGACTGCCTCTCCTCTGGGGTCTCAGCTGCCTTCAAGAGTTCCTGGATCCTCGAAAGCCAATCCTCGGCATCCGTTGGAGTGCCAACTCCCTTGAATTTCGGAGGGTGGAAACTCAAGAAGTACTTCATGAATCGATCACCCATCGGAACAGCTCTCTCCGCTAAAGGCTCTGCTTGCCTTACTTCGACGTCCGGTGTATCCGGCGTAGCCGCCGGAGTGACAGGGGTCGCAACTTGCACCACCGGTGTAGGAACCCGTGGCATCGCTCCAGCTTGAGCTGCTACCATTGCCTCCGCTAGCATGCGACAGAAATCAGCCGGGGACATGCCCACATTCATGAGGCCTGGAGCAGTAGCACTGCTCCCCGAAGGCTCCTCTTGCCTCATCGACGTCCCCGCATCGTCGCCAACATCCTAGCATAAGCAAGGAAAAATAAAAGCTCATCAGGCTCTAATCGTAAGACTCGAACACAGGGATACTCATGATCCCGCACAATACTCCTATGTGGACAATCCTGGGAAGTGAAAGTTGCGACCCCTGTTAATTTATAGATCATGAGTATCCCTGTGTTCAATTGGTGATGAGAAGTGAAAGAACTATATAGTTAAGCTTGCTCGGGCTGGAGTAGTACTGGGATGGGTGACCTCCTGGGAAGGCCTCGTACGGGCGCTTAACTGGATCACTTCTCACCAAAGGGAAGCTGTGGCCACCAACAACCCGCCTGTGGGCTGGAGAGGGGTTGGGGTGCTTGGGCTGCAGCCCGGTAACGATGCCAGCTGGGTCCCGTTGGAGCTCTCGGTGGACATTGTCCCGATTGAGTCGGGCCTGGGTCGTTACAATGAACCCCTAGATTATCCTCTAGATGAACACCTAGATAAATACCTTAATGAATTAAAACCCTTTGATAAACCCCTAGATCAACACCTAGTTAAACACCTAGATAATCGGTGCATCTAGGGGTTCATCTAGATAAAACTACTTTATCTAAGAGTTTATTTATGGATTTATATAGGGCTTAATCTAGGAGTTTATCTAATTGCTCAGACAATCCTGGGAAGTGAAAGTTGCGACCCCTGTTAATTTATAGATCATGAGTATCCCTGTGTTCAATTGGTGATGAGAAGTGAAAGAACTATATAGTTAAGCTTGCTCGGGCTGGAGTAGTACTGGGATGGGTGACCTCCTGGGAAGGCCTCGTACGGGCGCTTAACTGGATCACTTCTCACCAAAGGGAAGCTGTGGCCACCAACAACCCGCCTGTGGGCTGGAGAGGGGTTGGGGTGCTTGGGCTGCAGCCCGGTAACGATGCCAGCTGGGTCCCGTTGGAGCTCTCGGTGGACATTGTCCCGATTGAGTCGGGCCTGGGTCGTTACAATGAACCCCTAGATTATCCTCTAGATGAACACCTAGATAAATACCTTAATGAATTAAAACCCTTTGATAAACCCCTAGATCAACACCTAGTTAAACACCTAGATAATCGGTGCATCTAGGGGTTCATCTAGATAAAACTACTTTATCTAAGAGTTTATTTATGGATTTATATAGGGCTTAATCTAGGAGTTTATCTAATTGCTCATCGTTTATCTAGGGGTTCAACTAGGAGTTTATCTAGGGTTTCATCTAAGTATTTATCTAGATAAACCCCTAGATAATCACCTATACAAACCCCTACATAAATCCCTAGATAAACACCTAGATAAACCCCTAGATAAAATAAATTTATCTAGACGACCCCTAGATAAACCCATAAATGAACTCATACATATACCCCTAGATGAACCCCTAAATTATCTAGATAAACCCCTAGATAAATCATTAGATAAACTCCTAGTTATTCATTTAGGACATTATCTTGTGGTTTATCTAGGGTTCATCCAGGGGTTCATCTAAGGGTTTATCTAGGGGTTTATCTAGGGGTTTAACTAGATAAGCACCTAGATAAACCCGTAGGTGAATAAATAAATAAATCCCTAGATGAACTCCTAGATAAATCCTAGATGAACCCCTAGATGAACTCCTAGATAAATCCTAGATGAACCCCTAGATGAACCCCTATAATTTATCTACTGGTTTATCTGGGTTTATCTATGGATTTATCAAGGGGATTATCTATATAAACACCTAGTGTTTTATCTAGGGGTTTATCTTGGTGTTCATCTAGGAGTTCATCTAGATAAACTTGTAGTTGAACCCCTAGAAAAACCTATACAAAAACACCAAGGTGTTTATCTAGATAAACTCCTAATTAAATCCTTAGATAAATCAAGATGAACCCTTAGATGAACACCTTCATGAACACCTAGATGAAACCTTAGATAAACCACTAGGTAAACTCCTAGATAAACTCTTAGATAAACCAATGGATAATCCCCTAGATGAACCACTAGATAAACCCTTATATGAACTAGATAAACCCCTACATAAACCCTTAGATAAACCATTAGAAAAATCCCTAAGGAAATATGATAAACCCTAGATATATATAGGGGTTCAACAATGTGATAAACTAGATGAACCCTTAGATAAACCCCTAGAAGAACCCCTAGATAAACTCCTAGATAAACTACTAGATATACCCCTAAATGAAACCATAGATGAACAACTAAATTAACTCCAGACTAACCCCTTGATAAACTAGTAGATAAACAAATAGTTGAACCCCTAAATAAACCACTAGATGTAGATAAATCCCAGGATAAACAAGATAAACCCCTATAGTTTATCTAAAGGTTAATCTAGGGGTTTATCTATATGCACCAAAAGATAAACCCCTAGATAAATTTCTATATGAACCCCTAGATAAAGTGGTTTATTTAAGGATTTATCTAGAAGATCATCTAGGGGATCATCAAGTGATTTATCTAGGGATTTATCTAGGGGATTATCTAAGGGTTTATTTATTTCATATAGGGTTTCATCTCAGGGTTTGTCTAGGAGTTTATCTAGTGGTTTATCTAGATGAACTCCAAGATATACACATATATGAACCCGTAAATGAACTAGAAAAACCCCTAGATAAATCCTTATATAAGACCTGAGATATATCCTTATATAAAACCCTAGATCAATCCCTAGATCCATCCCTAGATGAACCCCTTGTTAAACCCCTAGATAAACTCATAAATATATGTGTTTATTGAATTTTAGGGACCCCTGGATGAACCCCCTAGATAAACCCCTAGAAAATCCTAGATAAACCCCTAAATGAAAATTAGATAAACCCCTTGATAAACCCTAGATGAACCTCTAGATGAAATCATAGATAAACCTAGGTGTTTATTTAAGGATTTATTCGTGGGTTTATCTAGTTCATCTAGGGGTTTATCTAGTTTATCTAGGGGTTCATTTAGTGATTTATCATGGGGTTTATCTAAGAGTTCATTAAATTCTATTGATTTATCCAGGGGTTTATCTAGATTAACAAATATATCTAGTGGTTCATCTATGTGTTCATCTATGGGTGTATCTAGGAGTTCATCTAGATAAACCCTTAGATGATCCCCTAAGTAAACCCTTAGATGAACCCCCAAAATAAACTCGTAGATGAACACCTAGATAAATCCCGAGATGAACTCTAGATAAAATCATAGATGAACCCCTAAATAATTCATAGATGAACCCTTAGATAACCTAGATAAACCCTAATAATTTATCTAGAGGTTTATCTTGGGGTTTATATAGGTGTTTATCTAGGGGATTATCTAGATAAATAGCTAGTGGGTTTTCTAGTTGTTTAACTAGGTGTTCATCTAAGAGTTCATCTAGATAAACCCTAAGAAAAACATCTATGAGTATATCTATAAAAACCCATAAGTTAATCTAGATGAACACCTAGATAAACCCAGATGAACCTCTAGATAAACCCCTAGATAAATCCCTAGATAAACCCATAGATAAAACCTCTAGATAAACCCTTAGATTAACCCCTAGAGAAACTAGATAAACCTATGATACGTATAAGGGTTCATCAAAGAGATAAACAAGATAAACCCCTAGATAAACCCATAGAAGAACCCCTATATAAACCACTAGATAAACTCTTAAATATACCTCTAGATAAACCCCTAGAAGAAAACCTAAATGAACAACTAGATAAACCCCTAAATAACCCACATATGAACCCCTAGATAAACCACTAAATGTTTATCTAGATAAATCTTGGTTTTTATTTAAGGATTTATCTAATGATTTATCTAGGTGGTTATCTAAGAGTTCATCTAGTGGTTTATTTAGGGGATTATGTACTAGTTTATCTAGGGGTTTATCTAAGGGTTTTTCTAAATATTTATCTAGAGGTTTATCTAGTTCATCTAAGATATCATCTAGTTTATCAAGGGGTTAATCTATGGTTTTATCTAGGGGTTTATCTAGAGGTTTATCTAAGGGGTTTATTTAGGGGTTCATCTATGAGTTCATCTAGATAAACCCCTAGATAAACCACTATATAAACACATAGATAAACACCTAGATGAACCCCTAGATAACCCCTAGATAAACCACTAGATAAACCCCTAGCTAAACCCTAGGCATTCATTTAAGGTTTATATATGGGTTTTTTAGTGGTTTATCTAGGTGTTTATCTAGGGGTTTCTATAGATGGACTCCTAGATAAACCTTTAGATGAAACACTAGATAAACACCTAGATTAACCCCTAGATAAACTACAAGAACCCATAGATAAATTTGATTAATCCCTAGATAAATCACTGGATATACACCTAGATAAAGGTACCACTTTATGAACCATAGATAAACCTCTAGAGATGAACACATAGATGAACTTGGAGTATATCTAGTTAAACACTAAGGTTTTATCTTGGGGTTCATCTTTAATATATGGGTTTATCTTGGGGTTTATCTAGGGCTTCATCTAGGAGTTCATCTAGGTGTTAATCTAGATAAACTCCTAGGTGGTTAATATATGGGTTCTTCTAGGGGTTCATTTTGGGGGTATCAATTACGTATATGGTTTCATCTTGGGGTTTATCTAGGGGTTTATCTAGGAGTTTATCTATGGGTTATCTAGGATTTTATCTAGGGGTTCATCTAGGGGTTCATCCATGTGTTTATATAAGGGTTTATCTAAGGGTTCATCTAGTAGTTTATCTAGGTGTTCATCAAGGGCTTCATCTAGGAGTTTATATAATTGTTCATCAAAGTGCCTATCTAGTTGTTTATCTAGGGGTTTATCTAGTTGTTCATCTCGTGGTTCATCTAGTTATTTATCTAGTTATTTATCTAGTGGTTCACCTAGTGGTTCATTTATGGGTTCATCTAGGGGTTTATCTAGTTGCTCATTTAGTGGTTTATCTAGGGGTTGATCTAGTTGTTTATCTAGGTGTTCATCTAGGGGTTATTTTGGGGTTTATCTAGGTGTTCATCTAGTTTTTTATCAAGGAGTTCATCAAGGATATTATCTAGGGATTCATCTAGATGAACTCCCAAATGAACAATTAGAAAAACCACAAAGTAAATCCCAATATGAACCCCTAGAAAAAACCCTAAGATAAACTCGTAGATGAAAACCTATAAACCCCTAGATAAACCTATAGATGAACCCCTAGATAAACCACTAGATGAAAAATGCCTAGATGAACAATTAGATAAACCCTAGATGAACACTTAGATAAACTCCTAGATAAATAACTATATGAACCCATGGATACACCACTAGATTATCTAGGGGTTAATCAATGGTTCATCTAGAGGTTCTAAGGGAAACCCCTTGATAAAACCCTAGATAAACAATTAGATGAACTCCTCGATAAACCCCTTGATTTTCTAGGGATTTATTAAGGGTTCATCAAGAGGTTCTATGGATAAACCTCTAGATAAATTCCTAGATGAACACCTAAATAAACCCTTGAGATGAACTCCTAGATAAACCCTATAGGGATTCATCTATATAAACCCCTAGATGTTTATCTACGGCTTTATCTCTGGTATATCTAGGAGTTCTAGGGGTTTATCTAAGAGTTCAACTAAGGATTTATCTAGATGAATCCATAGATTCGTAGATAAAGCTCTAGGGGTTTATCTAGGTGTTTATTTATGAGTTTATCTATGGGTTTATTTATGATTTTATCTAGATGTTTATCTAGGTGTTCATCTAGGGGTTTATCCTGGGTTCATCTATGTGTTTATATAGAGATTTATCTAGAGGTTCATCGATGATTTTTTCTAGGTGTTTATCTATATATTTATCTAAAGGTTTATCTAGTGGTTTCTCTTGGGTTTATCTATTGGTTTATCTAGGAGTTTATTTAGGGGTTCATCTAGGGGTTTATCTAGTTGTTCATCAAGGAGTTCAACTAGATATACCTCAAGATGAACCCCTAGATGAACAGCTAGATAAACCCTAGATGAACCCATATATAAACCCCTAAATTATTCATCTAGGGGTTTCTTTGGGGATTATTTATGGTTTATCTTTGGGTTCATCTAGGAGTTTATCTACGAGTTCATCTAAAGGTTTATCTATGGGTTTATCTAGAGGGTTTATCAATGGGTTTATCTAAGAGTTTGTCTAGGGGTTAATCTAGGGTTCTTCTATGTGATTATCTTGGTATACATCTAGGGGTTTATCTAGGGGTTTATCTAGATGAACTCCTAGAATAAACAACTAGATAAACCCACATAAATGAACCACTGGATGAACCTCTAGATGAACTACTAGATTAACCCCTAGATAAATCCTTAGATAAACTCCTAGATAAATCCCTAGATAAACCGCTAGAAGGATCTCAAGATAAACAACCAGATGAACCCCTAGATGAGCCTCTAGATAAACACCTAGATAAACCAATAGATGAACCCCTAAATGAACCCCTAGATAAACCTTCAGATGAATCCCTAGATGGACCCCTAGATAAACCTCCAATTTATCCCCTAGATAAATCATAGATAAACCGCTAGAAAACCCCAAGATTAAGTTATAGATAAGCCTTTAAATAACCCCTAGATGAACACTTAGATGAACCTCAAGATAAACACATAGATTTACCCCTAGATAAACCCTTAGAAACCTTGAACCCCTACATAAACCTTTAGATAAATCCCTTGATAAAACCTTAGATAAACCCATAGATGAATAACCTTGTGCAACTAGTCTAGCTTTATTCCTTGTAATCCTAGAGTGACCGTCTAGTTTATTTTTAAAAATCCATTTGACACCTATACCCGGATGATTAGATGGCCTCTCTACTAAATTCCAAACCTTGTTACATTCAAAATTATTTAATTCATCATTCATAGCTAAAAACCAAAATTCATCATTTAAAGCGGTTGAAATGTTTTTCGGTTCTATTTCAAATACAAAACAAAGGTTTGAAAAAAAACTCATGAAAAGAAGAACGAGAACTTACCCCTTTTGACGGTTCTCCTATGACAAGCTCCCTTTGATGATCCTTTAAAAACTATAGCACACTTGGAGGAACATATTCCACTTGTTCTTCTTCTTTCTCCTCTTCTTTTTCTCCAAGCGATTCATCATCCTCATGCTCCAAAGGGGAAAGGGGTCGTCTTTGTTTCATGTACGATTAGTATCTATACAAGGAACAAACTCATCAAATCAAACATGAATAGACTCTTCAACTATTTTAGTTCTTTTATTATAAAATCTATAAGTCTTACTAGTTGAAGAGTAACCAATGAAAATTCCTTCATCACATTTTTCATTAAATTTTCATAATGCATCTCTAGTATTTAAAATAAAACATTTGCAACCAAAAACATGAAAATAAGATACATTGGGTTTTCTTTTAAAATAAAGCTCAAAAGGTGTTAATTTAAAAATAGGATGAAGCATGACACGATTAATAATATAACATGAAGTATTAACAGCTTCGGCCCATAATGATTTAGGCAACCCATATTCACAAAGCATAGTGTGTGCTAGCTCTTGAAGGGTTCTAATTTTCCTCTCCACTACACCATTTTGTTGTGGGGTGTGTGGAGAAGGAAATTCATGTTTAATTCCTAAATCATTACAAAAAGAAGAAAACTTATCATTTTCAAATTCTCCTCCATGATCCGAGCGTATGCATTTAATTTTTAAATCAAGATCGTTTTGAATATTAATGCATAGTTTAGTAAATTCAAGAAATGCATCGGATTTGGGAGATTGAAATATTGTCCAACAAAATCTAGAAAAATCATCAATAATTACAAAAGTATATTTTCTACCTCTTAGACTAGAAGTGCTAACCGGTCCAAATAAATCCATATGAATTAATTGAAGAGGTCTAGTAGTAGAAATTACATTTTTGCTTTTAAAAGATTTTTTTGTAAACTTTCCTTTTTGACAAAGCGTACAAAGAGAAGACAAATTACCATTAAGCATATGTAAACCCATAATTAATTTATCTTTTGATAATTTCAAAATAAGCTTGGTGCTAGAGTGACCAAGACGCCTATGCCAAAGTTCTAATTCGTCATTTTTAGAAATAAAGCATTTTAAAGACGATTGTGAAAGATCATTAAAGGCAATCATATAAACAGTCTGCATTCTAGGTGCGGTGAGTACGACATCATTTGTTTTACTATTTATGATTTTGCAAAGATTTGTAGATAATTCAAATAAAATATTTAAACCCTTATCACATAATTGACTAATTGAGATTAAATTATGTTTTAAGCCATCTATAAATAAAACATTAGAGACTGAGAAAGAATCGTTACCCACTGTGTTAATGCCCATGATCCTTCCTTTTCCGTTATCTCCAAATGTCACCAACCCTCCTTTCTTCATCTCAAGACTAAGGAACTTTGCTTTGTTCCCCCTCATATGTTTGGAGCATCCCAAGTCCAAATACCACACATCCTTTTTGTCCTTAGCCTGCCAACATACCTAAAAAGAAGATGAGTGTAAAGATCGGGATACTCAAGAGGTTCCTCCCATAGAATAGGTGGAAGCCTTAGCACCCATATTTTCTTTATAGCACTACGACCCTTCTTCCTACATGAGTCTGAGGTGTGTCTAAATATATGACATTTGGCACACGATATAAATGGGTATGAAACTCTTTCCGGAGTTTTGGATAAACTCTTGCAGGAAGATGAGATAACATTTGAATTTTGAAATGATTTTTATTAACAGAAATAAAATTTCTGGATTTATTGCTAACACCAGCGTTAAGGGTTAACGTTGGGCGATAGCTCCCAATAACATACCCAAGGCCATATTTGGCACTTCCATGGCATTGGTTGACCACGATCATGTCGAGAGACCTTTGCCCAACTCCGAATATTTTAATAGCCATATTTAGATCATGAAATCGGGCTTTAATAGCGGTGTTTCCCGTTACAAACATAACGCACAGCTTTGCATGAGATTTCTTTCCTTCTTCTATTTGAGAAAGAGAGGTTCTTAAAGTTCTTTCTAAATCCCCCTTTTCTTTTGTAAGAAATTCAATAGTGGAGTGGGATTTAGAAAGAACTTCTTCAAGTTCTTTCACTCTTGTCAAGGAGTGATTACACTCTTGGCAAGATACCTTCTCTTTCCCTAATAGTTTAGATAGTTTTTTATTTTCTTTTAACTAAAGTTTATTTTTAGAATTTAGAATATCAATATCTTTTAAACTTTTATCAAAAAAATTGCATGTTCGTAAATACTCAATATATAAACCATCATAAGTAATAGGAAGAGTTACCTCAGTGTCTCTTTAGACACTACTTTCATCATCGGATAATGTGGTGCTCTTTGTCATGAGGCACCCGTTGGCTTCTTCTTCACTGCTGGAGGATGAGTTACTTGATTCATCAGAGGAGGAGTCATCCCAAGTAGCCGCCTTTAGGACCTTCTTTTTCTATTTTCCCTTGTGTCACTTTTCTTTACGCTCTTTTAGATATTTCGGGCACTGGCTCCGGATGTGTTCGGTCTTTCTACAATGTAGCACTCCGGTGGTGGTCGCTCATCATCGTCCGTTGCTACCTTTTCTTTTCTTCGATGTGGATCCCTCTTGATGAAATATTTTCGGAAGGTGTTTCTCCTTTTCGGATATTTCATGAGCCTTTTGAACTTCTTCACAAAAAGGCTCTCCTCCTCCTCTTCATCATCATCTCCATTAGCCTCCTTCTTTGACTTTTATGCCAAAGCCTTCTTTTTTCGCTCCATGTTGTACTCTTGTTGTTTAATTTTGAGCTCAACCTCATGGGTCTTGAGGTTCCCATTGAGGCTCTCAATTTGGAGCTTCTTCGGATCGTGCGACTCTGAGAAAGCCATCACCTTTGGATTGAACTTTGGAGGGAGAGATCTTAGAATCTTCCTCACTAAGTCACCGTTGGAGAACACCTTTCTAAGTACTTTTGACTCGTTGACAATCTTGGTGAACCTTGTGTACATTGAATCTATGTCTTCATCCGCCTCCATCCAGAATTTCTCGTATTCGGATTCAAGTTGGAAGAGCTTTGAATTCTTAACCTGCGAAGTACCTTCATGAGTAATTTATAATAAATTCCATATGTCATAAGCAGTTTCACAAGCACAAGATCAATTAAATTCCATTCTATCCAAAGCACAAAATAAAGCATCCATAGCTTTAGCGTTATTCTTAGATCTCAACTTATCGTTATCATCTCATTTATCTCTAGGTTTTTCCATAATAACTTCTCCAACAACAAATGATGGTGGAGAGTAGCAAACATCTACCATGCCCCAAATGTCATTATCTAAGGCAATTAAAAAAACAACGCATTCTTTTTTCCAATAATTATAATCAGTATCAGTAAATATTGGGGGTCTACTAATCCCTTGACCCTCAAAGAAAGCATGATCATGATGCGCCATTACTCCCAGTTGTGAAACCATTTTGGAATAACCTTCCTATGATACCACGTGTTGGATCTTATGGCGCCCTTAGAGGGGGGTGAATAAGGGGTTTACAGATTTTTGAGTAAAACTGATAGATTTTTAGAGAAACGTAACTTTTTGAAAGTGTTACTAACGTCGGCATTAAGAGTTAGTGTTGGGCGTTCACTCTCCAGAAAATTTTCCTTAACAAAAACTAATGCCAAAATGATTTTACTTATGAAATCTTAAATGAAATACAATTCCAGAAAATCAAAGATAATGAAAATGAATATTATATTTCAAAGAGACTATTACAAAGATAAAATTTCAAATAACACTTGAAATAAAAGGCGACAAGGTATAAATCACTTTTTGTTCCTTCACCGGACCCTAAACCCTAAACTCGTTGTTGAATAGTCGATCTGAGTTCAGAGAAAAGAGATAACTGATTCTTCAGAAGTTGTCAAGCTCAAAAGGAATTTCGTCGAACAGAAAGTTGAGTTCGTCGAGCCGAAAGCTGAGTTCGTCGAACTGATCACTTAGTTACTCATTCGTCGAACAAAAAGTTGAGTTCGTCGATCTCAATATGGAGTCCGTCGAACTGAGAGATAGAATCTGCAGAACTTCTTGGAAGACTGATTTCGTCGAGCTGGAGAACAAGTTTGTTTAACTGATACACGACGTTCGTCGAACTCAGGAAGGAGTTCGTCGAACTCAGGAAGGAGTTCATCGAACGCAGAATGATGTTCGTCGAACACAGAAACTTGGAAGTTTCCTAAGTTCTAGCTGACTTAGATAAACTTAGACCTTGACCCTTAGACTATACAATGGGGTCAACTTGAGTCCTAATCACAGATAGTGATCCTAGCCCAAATCAGTAATAGGGTTGTTCCAACAAAAACCTCTAGATGAACTCCTAGATAAACATGTAGATGAACCTCTAGAAAAACCCCTAGATGAAGCCCTAGATAAACACCTAAATAAACCCCTAGATCAACCTCTATATATACTCCTAGATGAACATCTAGATAAAGCCCTAGATGAACCCCTAGAAGAACGCCTAGAGAAACCCATAGATGAACTCTTAGATAAATCACTTAATGAACGCTTACATAAACATTGGCCTAGATGAACCCCTAGATAAATCTCTAGATAAACTTCGAGATAAAGCAGAGACAAACCCCTAGATAAACCGCTAGATGAAAGAATAGATAACCTATTAAAGGAAACCATAGATAAACCCCTAGATGAATGAGTAAATAAACCTCTAGATGAACCCCTAGGTAAACCTCTAAATGAACCCCTAGATAAACCCCTAAATGAACATCTAGATAAACTCGTATATGAAGCCCTAGATAAAACCCCAGATGAACCCATATATAAACACTTAGATGAAACCCTAAATAAACGTCTAGATAAACTCATATATTACTCATAGATAAACTCCTAGATAAACCTTAAACCCTAAACCCTAGATAATTCCCTAAACAAAACCCTATATAAACCTATAGATGAAACTCTAGATAAACCCCTACAATAAATATTAAATAAACCCCTAGATGCAATAAACCTCTAGATAAAATCCTAGATAAGCCCCAAGATAAAAATCTTGATAAACCCTTAGATGAAACCGTAGATGAACCACTAGATGAAACCGTAGATGAACCCCGAGATAAATTCATAGATGAATCTCGAGATGAATTCATAGAAGAATGCCTACATTAAACCATAGATTAGCCCCTATATGAAACTGTAGATGAACCCTTAGATAAACCACTAGATGAATCACCAGATAAACCCCTAGACAAATGCCTACATAAACCCCTAGTTGAACACTTAGATGAACCCCTAGATTAACCTCTAGATGAACCTCTAGATAAACCTCTAGATGAACCTCTAAAAAATCCCAAAATGAAACCCTAAAACCCCTATAAATGAAACACCAATAAACAAATAAATAAACCCCTACATGAAACCATAGATTAACCCTTAGATAAACACTAGATTAACCCCTAGATAAACCCTTAAATGAAACCCTAAATGAAACCCATAAATGAAACCCTAGATAAGACCCTAGATGAACCCCAAGATAAAACCCTAAATTAAACCCTAGATAAAACCCAAGACGAACCCCTAGATAAACCCCCAGATCATAATCTAGGTAAACCCTTAAATGAAATCGTAGATTAACCCAGCTGAAACTGTAGATTAACCCCTTAATGAAAACATAGATATACCCATAGATGAAATTATTGATGAACCCCTAGATTAAACTGTAGATTAATGCTTAGATGAAATCATAGATAAACCCCTAGAGAACCCCTAGATGATCCCTAGATTAACCCCAAAATGAACCACTAGATGAACCCCCGGATAAACCTCAAGATGAACCACTAGATAAACTCCAAGATGAACCCATAGATAAACCTCTTGATGAACCCCTAGATAAACCCTTAGATGAACCCTTAGATAAATGAACCCCTAGATGAAATTATAGATAAACCCCTAAATGAAATCGTAGATGAATCCCTAGATAAAATCGTAGCTAAACCTATAGATTAAAATATATATTAACCCCTATATAAAATCATTAAAGAACCCCTAGATAAACCACTAGATGATCTCACAGATGAACTTAAATGAATCCATAGATAATCCCTAAATGAACCCCTAGATGAAACACTAGATAAACTCTTAGATGAACCCCTAGATAAACCACTAGATAAAGCCCTAGATGAACACCTAGATAAACCCCTAGATGAACACCCTAATAAACCCCTAGGTGAACCCAAGATAAACTAATAGATAAATGCAAAGATAAACCCTTAAATGAACCACTAAATAAACCCCTAGAATAACCTCTAGTTAAACTCATAGATGAACCCCTAGATAAACCATTGGATGAACCCTTATATAAACCCTTAGATAAACCCACTAATGAATCCCTAGATATACCAAAAGATGAACCCCTAGATAAACCCCTTAGATGGACCCCTAGATAAACTCATAGATGAACCCCAAGATAAACTCGTAGATGAACCCTTAGATATACCACTAGATGAAACCCTAGATAAACCCCAAGATAAAATCCTAGATAAACCCCTAGATAAACTAATTGATAAACTCCTAGAAAACACATAGATAAACCCCTAGATTGATTACGGATTGATTTTGGGTTGATTTCGAGTCAATTACTGGTCGATTCCGGGTTGCTTTCATGTCGCTTTGGGTCTCTTTCCGTTCTCTTTCGGGTCTGTTTTGGCTCAGTTTCGGGTCCATTTTGCCTCCATTTTGGGCCCGTTTCAGGTCCATTTTGCCTGCATTTCAGGTTTGTTTTGCCTTCGTTTCGCCTCTGTTTTGCCTCTGTTTCGCCTCCGTTTTGCCTCTGTTTCGCTCCCGTTTTACCTCTGTGTTCCTAAGTTTTGCCTCCGTGTTCCTCCATTTTGCCATTTTCCACCTCCGTTTTGCCTTTAATTCGCCTCTGTTTTGCCCCAGTTTTGCCTCGGTTTCACCCCCTTTTGGGGTCCAACTCAGCTTCAGTTTGGGTTCATTTCGGCTTATCAGGAACTCTGATTGAGTAGCATTTGCGCTATATTTGACAAGCTTTTGCGCTCCATTTGACCAGCATTTATGCTCCATTATAGATCCATTTGGCTCTATTTTGACTTCTGAGGTGATCCTTCAACCCTAATGAACCCCTAAATAAACCCTAAGAAGAACCCCTAGATAAACCCATATAGGAACTCCTAGATAAACCCTTAGATAAACCCCTAGATGAATCCCCAAATAAAACCCTAAATCAACCCCTAGATGAACATTTAGATAAACCCCTAGATGAACTCTTAGATAAACCCCAAGATGAACTCTTAGATAAACCCCTAGATGAACTCTTAGATAAACCCCTAGATGATCCCCTAGATATAACCCTAGATGAATCTCTAGATAAACCCCTAGATGAATAGCTATATAAACTCCTAGATGAACCCCTAGATAAACCCCTAAATGAACTCTTAAATAAACCCCTAAATGAAACCCTAGATAAACCCCTTGATGAACCACTAAACAAACCTCTAAATAAACCCCTAGATGAACCCTTAGATAAAACCCTAAATGAAACTCTTGATAAACCCTTAGATGAACCCCTAGATAAACCTTTAGTAAGACCAACATGAAACCCTAGACAAACACCTAAATGAACCCTTGATAAACCCCACGATGAACACCTAGATAAACCCCTAGATGAACCCCTAGATAAACCCCTAAATGAACCACTAGATAAACACCTAGATGAACAACTAGATAAACCATTAGAAGGACCCATTTGTAAACCTCTAGATAAACCTTTAGATAAGACCCTAGATGGATTCCTAGATCAACCCCTAAATTAACGCCTAGATAAACCTCCAGATAAATCTCTTGATAAACCACTAAATGAAATCCCAAATAAACTCATTGATAAACCCCTAAATGAACTCTAGATAAATAACTAGATGAACCCCTAGATAAACCCATAGTTGAACCTCTAGATAAGCCCCTAAATGAACCCCTTGAAAAACCCCTAAATGAAACCCTGAATAACCCTAGATGAAACCCCGATAAACCCCAAGATGTAACCATGGATAAATTCCTAAATGAACCCCTAGATAAAATCATAGATGAACCCATAGTTAAAAACCCTAGATAAAGCCTTAGATCAACCACAAGATGAATGTCTAGGTAAACCCCTAAAGATACCCTTAGATGAACCCCAAGATAAAACCCTAGATGAATATTTACAAAAAACATGTAGATGAACTCCTAGATAAACCCCTAGATGAATCTCTAGATAAACACCTAGATAAACCACTAGATCAACCTCTACATAAACTCCTAGATGAACATCTAGATAAATCCCTAGATGAAACCCTAGATGAACGCCTAGATAAACTCATAGATGACCTCTTAGATAAATGACTAAATGAACCCTTATATTAACCCTAGCCTAGATGAACCCCTAGATAAATCTCTAGATGATCTTTGAGATAAACCCAGAGATGAACCCTTAGATAAACCCCTAGATGAAACCATATATAACCCATATATGAACCACTAGATAAACCCCTTGATGAACCCCTAAAGAAACCTCTAATTGAACCCCCTAGATAAACTCCTAAATGAACCTCTAGATAAATTCGTATATGAAACCCTAGATGAACCCTATATAAACACATAGATGAACATCTAGATAAACGCCTAGATAAACCCATATATGACTCATAGATAAACTCCTAAATGAATCCATAGATAAACCCTAAACCTTAAACCTTAGATAATTCCCTAAATGAAACCCTATATAAACCCCTAGATGAAACCCTAGATAAACCCCTACATAAAATACTAAATAAACCCCTAGATGTAATAAATCTCTAGATAATACCATAGATAAGCCCCTAAATAAAAATCTAGATAAACCCCTAGATGAAACTGTGGATGAACCACTAGATGAACCCCCAGATGAAACCGTTGATGAATCTCAAGATGGAATCATAGAAGAACCCATATATTAAACGATAGATTAGCTCCTAGATGAAATTGTAGATGAACCCTTAGATAAACAACTAGATGAATCACCAGATAACTAGATGAATATCTACATAAACCCCTAGATGAACACCTAAATGAACCATTAGATGAACCCCTAGATTAACCTCTATATGAACTTCTAGATAAACCCCTAGATGAACCCTTAGAAAAATTCCTAAATGAAACCCTAATAAACCCATAAATGAAACACCGATAAACCACTAAATAAACCCTTACATGAAACCATGGATTAACCCTTACATGAACCCTTAGATAAACCTCTAGATAAACCCCTAGATAAACCCTTAAATGAAACCCTACATAAACTCATAGATGAACCCCTAGATAAAACCCTAGATTAACCCCTAGATAAACCCCAAGATGAACCCCCTAGATAATCCCCTAGATTATAATCTATTTAAACCCTTAAATGAAATCGTAGATGAACCCCTAGATGAAACTGTAGATTGACGCCTTAATGAAAACATAGATGAACCCATAGATGAAATCGTTGATGAACCCCTAGATTAAACAGTAGATTACCCCCTAGATGAAATCATTAATAAACCATAATATGAACCCACAAATAATCCCTTAGGATAACCACTAGATGAACTCCTAGTTAAACCCCTAGATAATCTAATAAAGGAACCCCCTAAATTAATCCCTAAATGAACCACTAGATAAACCCTTAAATGGACCCCTAGATAAACCCCTAAGATGAACCTCTAGATAAACTCCTAGATGAACCCCTAGATAAACCCCTCAATGATCCCCTAGATAAACTCCTAGATGAACCCTTCGATAAACCCACTAATGAATGCCTAGATAAACAAAAAAGTTGAACCCCTAGCTAAACCCCTCGATGAACCCCTAGATAAACCCTTATATGAACCCCAAGATGAAACCATAGAAAAACTCGTAGATAAACCCCTAGGTAAACTCATAAATGAACCACTGGATATACCCATAGATGAACCAGTAGATAAACCCCTAAATAAACTCTAAGATAAATCCCTAGAGGACCCACTAAAGAAACCCCTTGATAAACTAATAGATGAACCCCTAGATGAATCACTAGATAAACCCTTAGATCAATTTCGGGTTAATTTCTAGTTGATTTCTAATCAATTTGGGATCGATTTTGGGTCGCTTTTGGATTGATTTTGGGTTAAGCTCGGGCTGCTTTTGGGTACGTTGCGCCTCCATTTCGACTCAGGTTCACCTCTGATTCTGGTCCGATTTGGCTTTTTAGGAACTCTGTTTGACTGGGGTTTATGCACCGTTTGACCGACATTTGCGCTCCATTTGACCAACATTTGCGCTATGTTTAACCAGTGTTTTCGCTCCGTTTCAGATCCGTTTCAGCTCGATTGTGACAAACGAGGTGAGCTCGTGATTAAGTAACAATTTTTTGAATATATCATTTTCAAATTTCCAATCAATAAAACGAAGGTCTATAGGACATAAGTGAACGCATACCACACAACCAATACATTTCTAAAATCCAATGTGAATTCTGCCATGAAAGTGCTTTGATATGATTGACTTTTCATAAGAATATTGAATACTGAAGTAAACAATTTGTGTTGGGAAAATTCATTTTGGATTTAAATTAACAAATTATCTAAAATGGTCCGTTCGTTTGGACGGAATTGGCTTTCTGAAATTGGCATTCGCAATTAGAAATCCAATTCTAATGTTCGGCGCAACAAAATTTACGAGAATATTGGCTTTTATATACAAACTCATGGCTTTGACTTTGAACTAAAAAAATCAAATCGTCAATTCTTACCTCCACCCATTAGTTTTCCGCATAATCGAATGTTTTTACCAGAGTTTTTCGGCCTATGCTTTTTTTCCTACCGGGAGTGGGGTTTTCCGCCCGATGGGTGTTTTTCGGTCGGCGCGTGTTTTTCGGTAGGTCATTCATTTTTTGCCCAGGCTGGCATTTTTCGCCCGGGCGCGCGTTTTTCGATCGGCCGTGCGTTTTTCGCTCGGCCGTGGGTTTTTCGGCCAGCCAGGCAATTTTCACCCGGGCACGCGTTTGTTTTGCTCGGGGGCACTTTTTTCGCCCAAACGCGCTTTTTTCGCCCGAACGCGATTTTTCCGACCGAAAGAAGATTTTTCGGTCGAACGCGATTTTTCCGGTCGGAAACGAATTTTCTGGCCGAGCGCGATATATTTTGCCCAAACGCAATATTTTTTGCCGGACGCGATTTTTTCTCCCGAGCGCGTTTTTTTGCCCGTGCGCATTTTTTTCTCCCGGGGGCGATTTTTTCGCCCGGGCGCAATATTTTCTGCGGGGGCGAGATTTTTTCCCCCGGGCACATTTTTTTCGCCCAGTCGCGTTATTTTCGCCTCGTGCGCGGGCAAAAAATACGCTCCCCGAGTAAAAAACATGACCGGGCGACAAAAACGCGACCGGGCAAAAAAACGCACCCCAACGAAAAAACGCGACCGGGCAAAAAGAACACGACCAGGCGAAAAAAACACGGCCGGGCAAAAAAATGCGAACGAGCGAAAAAAACACGCCCGGGCGAAAAAATCGCGGCTAGGAGAAAAAAATGCGCCCGGGCGAAAAAAACGGGCCCGGGCGTAATAATCGCGCCCGGGCGAAAAAAACGCGCCCGGGAGAAAAAAAAAAGGCACCCCGGCGAAAAAAATGCGCCCCGGCAAAAAAACGCGCCCGGGCGAAAAAACACACCCTTGCGAAAAAATCACGCCCGGGCAAAAAATCGCGCCCGGGCGAAATAATCGCTCCCGGGCGAAAAAAACGCGCCCGGGAGAAAAAGAAAATAGCGTTCGGTGCTAACGCCTATTTTGAGTTTTATAAAAATTTTGTATAATGTCAATTATAATACCAATTCCATTATTCAGCCGAACAACTTTTGTGCATCAATTCAAATTCTGTTGACTGAATTCAATCTTACAGCCGAACAACAAAATTAGAATTCTGTACAAAGCCAATTCATGTAGATATTGATTTTCGTCGAAAAGTCAATTCCAGAAAGCTAATTCCGTTCAAACGAACTGACCCAAATAGTTTTTGAGTTTTTCTATACATGAGATAATCATGGAGATGAATATTATAACATGAGCACCTTGAGATCTATTTTTTGGCTAATAGGTTAAATTAATTATATAACTTGAAAATAATTTTAGCAACCTAAATTACTTGGTCGTGTAGTATCATGAATCATTCATTATCATGACAAGTTTATTCACCCTCACAACTTACACGATAGAATCCTCGAGGTCCATCACATGTACTATTTTTCTATAAATGGACGCTACAAGATTGTTTGATGCCAGATTTAGCAGCTCCAGATGCTGGTTTCCATATAATATGCTCCAGCTTACTGCACAGATTCTTGTAGAACTGTTATTATTAAGGAGTTGATATAAGCTGCAAATTTCTTTATATATATACAAACATATATACTAATATAAAAATAAAAATAATAGTTGAAGATAAATTAAAACCCAACCCTGTGATACTCCAGCGTATCTCCAGCAGCCTTTCTAACATCAACCATGAAGAGTGAAGGTGCAACTTCAAAAACCTGAAAGAATTTCAGTTCGATGATAGTTCTTCTTGGTCTTGTTCTAGAAGAATAAGGAAAAAATACAGGTACCTGTAGTACAACAGCAAACTGACCCCTCTTGTTTGATGAAATTCCTTCCAGTCTCATCTGTGGACCACAAGAAATCATACATATATATAGCTTAAGCGCAGGGAAAAAAACAACAGTCTCAAGTCACTACTACAAACAACTATATAGAATTCCATTACTACTATCGTTTTGAGAATGCTAGAAGCTCTTATCCTCACACATCGATCTTCTACATTTATTTACATGTTTGAATGACAAATAATTTAAGCCTATTATATGGATTTGAAGAAAAGAGATTGTATCGTATTAAATCTTAGCCATTTAGGATGCGCATTAATTGTAAGATATGCAAGATTCAGATCTCATACGAGTGAGTGTGAGATAGAGAGAGACCTAGGCATCCGGCAACAAAATGAAGTGTATCCCTTTGCAGCTCTGAGCAAGAACCATGAAGATCAGTCTCCTAATGAGAAGATAATTTATGTATGAAGACACTCAGGCTGAGCACGATTTGGATCCCTAGATCACATGGGCGATTCTCCTCCTATCCTGATTGTATCTTTTCACTTTTAAACTTGGTATTTCTTTAATTTGGTATTACACCTCCTCTAAATAGGAGTGTGTTATGGGCCTACTCCGGGGCCTCGTCGGAAGTGGTGGTGGAGGCGGAGATACAAGGGGAGCCTTGCTCACCCGAAGGAGGGCGAAGGAGGAGGAAGAGGAGAGCTTGCTTACCCTAACCCTAGAATCATGATGGAGAGGAGAAGAACTAGAGAGAGAGAGGGAGAGAAGATTTGAGAGAGAATGAGAACTTAGAAAAATAGAAACTTGATTAATTCATTGATAACCTCATCCATGCCCCAAGAGGTCTACCATTTCATCCAAGGATTTATCTCTCATTTCATCCAAGGATTTATCTATCATTTCATCCAAGGATTTATCTGACATTTCACCTAGGGGTTTATCTACCATCTCATCTAGGGGTTTATCTAGGGGTTTATCTAGGGGTTTATCTACCATCTCATCTAGGGGTTTATCTAGGGGTTCATCTAGGAGTTTATTTAGGGGTTTATCTAGAATTTCATCTAGGGTTCATCTAAGGGTTTAATTAGGGGTTCATGTAGGGGTTATCTAGGGGTTCAACTAGGAGTTTATCTAGGGGATCATTTAGGGGCTATTCTAGGGGTTTATCCAGGGGTTCGTATAGGGGTTTATCTAAAGTTTATCT
Source organism: Dactylorhiza incarnata (assembly GCA_033032865.1). Lineage (NCBI taxonomy): Eukaryota > Viridiplantae > Streptophyta > Magnoliopsida > Asparagales > Orchidaceae > Dactylorhiza > Dactylorhiza incarnata. Next base: position 1,365,031 of record JAWHQI010000449.1, on the reverse strand, counting down.
AGGGATTCATCTAACGATTTATCTAGGAGTTCATCTAGGGGTTTATCTAGGGATTTATCTAGGGGTTTATTTAAGAGTTCATCTAGGGATTTATCTACGGTTTCATCTAGGGGTTTATCTATATTTTAATCAATGGGTTTATCTAGGGTCTCATCTAGGAGTTTATCTAGGATTTCATTCAGGAGTTTATCTACGATTTCATCCAGGGGTTTATCTACGATTTCATCCAGGGGTTTATCTACGATTTCATCCAGGGGTTTATTTGAATTAGAACATTAAAATTTATCTATTATTTATGTAGTGGTTTATACAAAGGTTTATCTAAAGGTTAATATATGGGTATAGGGTTTACGATTTGGTGTTAAGTCTTTAGGTTTTAGGGTTTTGGATTTAGAATTTTGGGTTTAGGGTTTAGATTTTAGAGACTTAGGGCTTAGAGTTTATCTAGGAGTTCGTCTAGGGTAACACTTGAGTTTTGTTTAGTGGTTTTTCTATGGGTTTTTTAGGAGTTTGCCTAGGGATTTGTCAAATGGTTTATTTTGGGATTTAACTTTGAGGTTTATTATAATGGGATAAGAAGCATTCTGAACTTATATTAGGCTACACCATGAGCTATACCTGTTTAGATGAGCTGGCGTTATATTGTGTCAAGCCTCTAACGGGCAAATAGGATTAGTAGTAGTATAAATAAGCATTAGCATTGTACATACATGGATTATGAATATATTTGGTCTTTCTCGTTTTCTCTCTCTCTCTCTCTTTTTCTTGTCTCTTCTCTTACCCCGGCTCTTAGGCCATTCCCATCAATCTACTTGTATCCGTAACAATTGGTGCTCTCGTTGAGATCTCTGCCACTCCATGGAGGGGCCACCGCCACCCCCGCAGTCGCTGCCACAACCAGAGTCTTCCAACTAGTCGAAACCAATTTCTTGGAGCGATTTTGATCTAGAAGAATAAGGAAATAAGATATGCAAGATTCAGATCTCATGCGAGTGAGTATGAGATAGAGAGAGACCTAGGCAACCGGCAACAAAATGAAGTGTATCCCTTTGCAGCTCTGAGCAAGAACCATGAAGATCAGGTTCCTAATGAATGAAGACACTCAGGCTGAGCACGATTTGGATCCCTAGATCACGTGGGCGATTCTCTGCTCCTATCCTGATTGTATCTTTTCACTTTTAGACTTTTAGTATTTCTTTAATTTGGTATTACAACTCCTCTAAATAGGAGTGTGTTATGGGCCTACTCCGGGGTCTCGTCGGAAGTAGCGGTGGAGGCGAGATACAATGGGAGCCTTGCTCACCCGAAGGAGGACGAAGGAGGACGAGGAAGAGGGGAGCTTGCTTACCTTAACCCTGGAATCATGATGGAGAGGAGAATAACAAGAGAGAGAGAGGAGATTTGAGAGAGAATGAGAACTTAGAGAAAAATAGAAACTTAATTAAGTCATTGATAACCTCATTCATGCCCCAAGAGGTCTATTTATAAACTACAATGATAGGAGTGTAAATAAGCTCAATATGAAAGAGATGCGCACAACACTAAAATATTAAGACGATAAGAACTCATAACTATGAGTCAACTCGATACGACTCGACTTATACAACTCGACACCAATACTCAAATACTCATAATAATATAACTGCTAATAGATAACTGACGGTGTGGGACCCCTAACATTTCACGCGTCCTTCAATCGAGTTTCTCCTCAAGCTCGAACGATCCTTGTACGGCGTGGTCATCTAACTCTTTAATTTCCTGCAGAACAATTCTTGGTAGTGTGTCGCTGTAGCAGGGACTGCATCGAGCGGCGAGGCGTCAGCGTGCACACAGATGTCATAAAAGACGACAAGGATTTGGCGGGACAGAAATGCTTGCAGAGGAAAGACTGTAGTGCATAATATCTGGAGGTGAGGTGAGGGTGTCGGGTGGTTACGGGCAATCGAGGGCGCATAGGACCGTGTTGAATATGAGCTACGGCGATCATAAGCGGTGGCGTCGGCTCGGGGGCGGTCGGCGGAAATAATGCCTCCAGAGGGGCAGGCAGAGCCGGTGGCTGGAGCGGAGGCTGCGGAATGGAGACCGCAAGGACTGACGGTGGCAACACAAATTGTGGCGCCACCATCGCTAGGCTGGGAGGCGACAATGCTGGTTGTGTGAACAGTGGGTGGGGGAGAACCACTGGAGGAGATGGAGCAAAAAGAACTGTAGAGAGTAGGGTAACTTCTTCAAGCGCCGATGGGAGCGGCGACTGCTCTAGTGGAATCGGTAGTGACAATGGAGCAATCAGAGGCGGTGATAGACAAGGGCGAGTTAATACAACCACAAGCGGGACTTGCAAAATAACGTATGGTTAGCGGTAACAAAGACAGTTTGAACGTAAGGGCAAGCTCAAAAATTATTTAGTTAGGCGCATAAAAATAAAGTAACTCAAGGAGCGACGGATACCATAAAACACGCAGGAAATTGGTCGTGTCCAAGCCCAGCCTGCGCAAGAAGAGTCAGCACCCGATTGACGGAAGGAGTCGACATCGACATCAATCGGGAAAGAGTCGCAGGTGGTAATGGCGAGGACGATGACGTCCCAGCCGGGAAGACGGGTACCGGAAGTCTTCAGGGATGCGGGGTTGGAACTGTGCCGGTTGCAGCGAAGCTTGCGAGCGGTAATTTCGCTGGGAGGTGATCAAGGGACTTGATGTCGCCGAAGCAGAGGAAAAAGGAAGACCCGAGCTTCGACGGGAGGTAACTGGTAGGAGATGTACGGTGATGAGTCGCCGGCTACAGAGGGGCGAAAGGTTCGCTCCTCTGTATATCCGATCTCTCCCTTTTTCTTCTTCCGCCAAGTGTTTAAATAAGTGGCCATTGAATATATTCTCATTTATTCTCCACGATTTTTAGCTTGTTTTGGATATTCCCTTATTGCTTTATTTCCAAAGCCTCCTTTATTTCCAAAGGCCTCTCTCCATTTAATCTTCTAAAATATAATCGTTGATTTGATACTCCTCAAAATATGCTTTAAATAAAAATGGAAACTTGGATATCCTGCCCTATTTAAATCTATGTGATCTTTAAATAATTTTAAGCTTGCCCTTTTCGTCCCGACTACCTAAGATTACGGGACCATTTTATTCATGGTCTCACCAGGTGGTCAAACCGATGAGCCGAAAAATAAAGACGGATGTGCGGGAAAGAAATACAAGAGATGAGATAAAATAAATGCAGAAATAAAATAAATATGATGTGTCGCAGGGCGCATCATGTCCCGACATCACAATTCGGACAATGTTGGCGGTGAGTCACGACATTGAGGCCTAATATGAATCCATCGCTAGCATTATCTAACCGAGAGCCATTTGCTCGTCAGAGCTCGCCGTCATGCCAATTGAATTAATCAATCCACACATAAGTCATTTAGAGGTGGCTGACCTCCCCTTGTTGAAATTTAAATAATTGATTAAAGCATCAATCCCCTGACGTTTGCATTTGGTGGGCTCGAGAAAAAGGAAAAACTGTTGAGCGGGGCTCGAGAGATTGGGGAGAGACGCGCAAGGACTCTAACGCTCGGGAGAAGCACGCGAGGTATAACATTCGACTGAAGACGCTGGATGATGCAGCGAGGAAGAAAGTGCGGAGATGCCAGATTACATGCGGCTCGACAATAGTCGGCAGCAGTGGAGGAAAGGACTGCACGTGGGCTTCACAGAGGGCTTTGATTCTTCTGTACTGCGATGGATGGCTCGAGAACCAGGAAGGAGACTGTTGCTCCATATGGTTTTGATGAGGGGGAGGATGACTGACTCGTCAGTCTGTCTCAGAAGGAATAACGTCGAGCTTGCTAGAGTCGCTCGACTCTATTTCCTGTGGTCGCGCGCTACGAGAAAGGCGGAAAGATCGGGATCATTCGCGCCAGACGAGGGCGCTACTGCTTGGGTTGGCCTTCAGGTTAAGGATCCTGTCGGGCTGCTGATTAAGGAAGTGGGGATCAAGAATCTGATAAAGGTGAGATCGTAGAGCTCAAGAAATGTTGTTGCATCTTGTGCGGAAGAGAGGATGAGGACAAGTTGTTATGGGCCTACTATGGGATCCCATCGGAGGTGGTGGTGAAGATATAGATACAAGGGGAGCCTTGCTCACCCGAAGGAGGACAAAAGTGGAGGAAGAGGGGAGCTTGCACACCCTAACCCTAGAATGAGAATGAAGAGGAGAAGAACTAGAGAGAGAAATTGGAGACTTGAGAGAGAAGAAAAACTTAGAGAGATAAAAAACTTAATTAAATCATTGATAACCTTATACATGATCCAAAGGATCTATTTATGGACTACAATGGCAGTGGCATAAATAAGCCAAATATGAAAGAAATGCACACAACACTAAAGCATTAAGACTCTAATAACTCACAACTACGACACGGCTCGATAAGACCTGACTCATACAATTCGACTCCAAATCTAAAGACTAATAATAATATAACCGCTAATAGATAACCAACAGTGCGGGACCCCTAACATGGTGCTTAGAGGAGAAGAGGGCCCTGGAGGAGAAATCGATCTTAAAAGTAGTCGTCGACACAGCCACGCTACCTTGATCAGTCAGCAGCCCCCTATTCCTAACTCCATTGCGCACCTTTCTACTATTTGAGTTCCAAGTTTATTTCGTTGTTGAGGCCAACTCCATGTTTTACGTTTCTACTGTTTTGGCTCCAAGTTTGTTTCATTACTGTGGTCTAATTCCAAGAAGCCTGTGTGCAATTCGGTCGTTGTGCTAGTATCAGACGCCTATAGTGAGATGACGAAACTGTGAATCCATAAATTTCTTTTAAAAAATCTATCACCCACAAAAGATGAACTATAGATAAGAAAATAAAATAAAAGTCTCCCCAGTGATGATACAAGTCAAGGGCTGATTACCAAGTGCACCTTCATTTTTGATATTTTGAGATTTATGGTCCTCTTTCTAGTGATTTTTTTATTTAATGGATTGATTGAAATTTGGGCTTTTGGCAGTGACTTATAGTTTAGGCTTTCATAATTTAATGATACATGAAGGTTGGTTGCTTTGTAGCAATGTAGCTGTTGAATTCATGGGCCTCGCTCCTTAAGAATTCATTTTCCCCTTTCCTTGACCGGCTGTTTTAGGGTTAATAGAATGATTTTTAAAAAAAGCACTAGCTTCCATTGTCTTGGAATTTAGGAGATAGTGTAGGAGTTTATTACCCTTTATCCCTTTAGTGGATTATGTGTTGGCTTAAGTTAAACCCTTGGATTAAATCTAAAGGAGGTGTTTTGGGGGCATGGCTGAAATTTGGGCCTTAATGCATTGAAATTCTAAATTTATAGCAGAATATTAAAATGAGATCTCCTCTCTTTCCCTTTTCCTGCTGCCCTCTTTCACGGGTCTCGTCTTGTCTGGTAGCTGCTGGTCCTAGCTTGGAATTTCAAAGGTGAAGCTGCTGCCACTCCTGATCTTTTCCTGACCTGGGGCTTCTCAGTGGCTGTACTGTGAACCATTTGGACTGGTTTTAGTGGCTGCAATTTCAGGCAATTAAGGCTGTGAACCTTGGCTTAAACTCTGTGGGTTTCTTGTGGATTTTGGTGGTAAGCTTGTTAACTGAATTTTTCTTTTTGGTTTGGTTTTAGGAAGAGTGTTATGCATCTTATTAAGCTTATTCTCCTAAATTCTAGTGGGGGATTTGCTGCCTTAAAGAAAGGGGGATGTTGCCTTGATATTTCAGGCAATTAAGGCTGTGAACCTTGGCTTAAACTCCATGGGTTTCTTGTGGATTTTGGTGGTAAGCTTGTTAACTGAATTTTTCTTTTTGGTTTGGTTTTAGGAAGAGTGTTATGCATCTTATTAAGCTTATTCTCCTAAATTCTAGTGGGGGATTTGCTGCCTTAAAGAAAGGGGGATGTTGCCTTGAAATTTCTAAGGTTGCAGTTTGCTTACAGTCTTGTTTTTTGGGGAATCCTATCCTAAATTTAGGGCACTTTATGGCTGTTGAACTCTAATATTCGTATGCTATAAATTTTTGGACTCCTGGATGACCAACCCCACACTGTTTCTTTGGACTTCTGGATTCTGGAGTATTTGTTTTTGGCTGCTCTATGTGTGTGTTAAAGCTCTGAATGTGTGCTTTTAAAATTTGAGAATGAGTGGTTGAGGGTTGATGTGTATGTGAGTTTTAAAAGCTGTGAATGAGTGATTTTAAAGGCTGTGTGTATGCTTTAAAAGCTGTGTTGTTGAAAGGTTGTGTGTGTGGCCTTTTCATCCCTATTGATGGCTGAAATAATATGTACACTACTTACAGAAGAATTTTCTAGACTAAAATGCTTCCAATGGGGGTTTTTTAATGGCTATAAAAGAAAAGGATTGTTTAATATAATTCCTCTTTCCCCTCCCCTATTACATACTTAATCACCTATCTTACTTCCATAAGTCTTGAGTGATATGAGGACTCCATATTATTGATCTAATTAAGGCTTCTAGTTTTCCAATTACAATTTTCTGATTTCATTATTTAAATTCGTAAAGTTTTATTGGGTAAGATATAATATTTTCTCTCGTATTGCAATTCGCGCAAGATTTAAATGTAACCCAGAAAATGATATGAATGGTTGTCTTACAAAGTGATGCGGAGCATAGGCGAGGACGAGCTTTGGGCCCATTCGGGGCTGATTTGGCGACTTACCATATATGGCGTGCCCGGATCGACGATCCGACTCCGTGGATGCGTTCGGATTCGTGTTGCGAGTCGATTTCATATATAGCTTTGTATTTTTCGGTTATTATTTCATGTTATTTTGGCCCCGAAACCAACGACCAATCATAGCCGTTGATTCCGGGTACCCTAATTTTCATTACTTATAAATAAGAGATGTAGGGCTGCTGTATTTTCATTGCTGAATGTGTGGAGACTCTTCTTCCTTCATTCCGGTGATCTCCTCCGCGGTGCCGACTCCGTGGAGCCCCCTTGGTGACGACTCCTTGGGTAAGTTATTTCATCTTCTCCTTGTTCTCCTTCCCCTCCACCAAAACAGCCAGCCCCCCCTCCCTGTTTTCCTGCAGCTGCCAGCCACCCTCCCTGTTTTCAGCCAGCCGCCAGCCCCCCTCCCTGTTTTCAGCCAGCCGCCAGCCCCCTTTCAACTCCCTGCCTCCAACCCCAGCCCCTCCATAACTGCCCAGCCACCCCTCCATCCAGAATTCCTGCTTCTCATTAGTTTAGGTTACTGTTTGATGAAATTTACTATTGCATCCTAAAGTTACAGTTGAGAGGAAAGAAAATCACTTAATTAACACCCCTCTACTCATATATATCGAGTAAGGGAAAATAGTACAAAAGACCTAAATACCCTTATGGGAAAAATACAAAATATACAATGGCGGACTTGGAGTTCAACACTCCCCCTCAAGTCAGACAGAAGATATCTGTCATCCCAAGCTTATGGATATCATCAGTAAAGGGATCGGATCCCAAACTCTTGGTGAAGACATCGGCCAACTGGTCTCTGGAGTGGAAGAAGGGAGTAACTAAGTTTCCTTTTTCAAGATGATCTTTGATAAAGTGGCGATCCACCTCAACATGCTTGGTCCGGTCATGCTGAACTGGATTATGAGCTATGCTGATCGCCGCTTTGTTATCACAGTACAGGGAGATGGGAGTATCCTTCTGAAGCCCAAGATCTTGCAATATGGTACGCAACCACAGACCTTCACAGAGACCTTGGGACATAGCCCGATACTCTGCTTCTGCGCTGGATCTTGCCACAACATTTTGCTTTTTGTTGCGCCACGTGACCAAGTTTCCTCCGACAAATGTACAGTAACCTGTGGTGGATTTCCGGTCATCACGACTACCGGCCCAGTCAGCATCGGTGAAGACATCAATCTTCAAATGATCATTCTTGGAGAACATTAGCCCCCTTCCGGGAGCATTCTTCAAATACCGGAGAACACGAAAGGCAGCATCCCGGTGTTTGACTCTTGGGGCGTGCATGTACCTACTCAAGATCCCAACAGCATACGTGATGTCAGGACGCGTATGTGAAAGGTATAGAAGTTTGCCCACCAATCTCTGATAACTGGCCGCATCCACACGATCACCATTGCTATCTTCATAAATCCCATGGTTCTCCTCCATAGGTGTGTTAGCAGGTGCACAACCAAGCATACCGGTTTCCTCTAGCAGATCTAACACATATTTACGTTGAGAGATAAAAACACCTTTGTCAAAACGGATCACTTCAATTCCTAGGAAGTAGCGGAGCCTTCCTAGGTCCTTTACTTCGAACTCAGCAGACAGGAGGTCCTTCAGCTTAGCAATTTCATCCGAGTCATTTCCAGTGATCACAATATCATCGACATAGACAATGAGCACGACGATTTTACCTTCATTCCTCCAGATAAATAAAGTATGATCTGAGTGACCCTGTTTATAACCAAACTTGATCATAGCCTTGTGAAATCTGCCGAACCACTCCCTTGGAGACTGTTTAAGACCATACAAAGACCTCCATAAACGACAAACAAGACCTTCTTGTCCCTTCTTCACAAATCCCGGAGGAAGTGCCATGTACACTTCTTCTTTGAGGTCACCGTGCAGGAACGCATTCTTGATGCCCAGTCGATGAAGTTCCCAATCTAAGATCACAGCACATGAAATGATCACACGAATAGAGTTCATCTTTGTCACCGGGGCAAAGGTCTCCTGGTAATCAATTCCCTGAGTCTGGGTGTAACCACGAGCAACCAACCTGGCTTTACACCGCTCCACTTTCCCATCCTGGTTCTGCTTGACTGAGAAGACCCATTTAGAGCCAATGGGTTTCTTACCAGGAGGAAGAGAGGTAACATCCCATGTATGGTTCTTCTCCAAAGGGGACATTTCTTCCTTCATTGCCTGTGCCCATGCAGGAATACCATCCGCTTCCTGCCATGTCTTAGGGATAGAGATTTCGGACAAAGACGATATAGAAACCCGATGGGGCTTAGAGAGATGATCATATACAACATGATTAGAAATAGGATGTTCCGTACATATAGTTTTACCTCTTAGCAGGGCAATGGGAGCATGTAAGTCAGCATCGGAATCTGAGTCCAACGACGGCATTGACAATGGCAGAGCAGCAGTGGGCAGGATATCTGGTTTTCGGCGATGATAGACATGAGGCAGCGGAGAGATGAGAGATGGATTATGATATGTAGGGAAAGGCGTAGATGTCAGTAAATGAGGAGTGGATGGCGATGTAGAGGGTATGGACATAACAGGAACTGGAGGAGGAACAAGAGTAAGAGGAACAGGGGCATCGGCATCAGTCTCCCCCTGACGACAAGTAGGAGTCAAGCCCACATAATAAGGTTCCTCTTCGCGGAACGTGACGTTCATGGTGCAAAAGAAACGTCTGGTAGGCGGGTGATAACAACGATACCCCTTAGTAGTGGTGGAGTAGCCAAGAAAGACACAACGGAGAGCGCGGGGGTCAAGCTTATCTCGAAGAGGCGTGTGAACGTGAACAAAGCAAACACACCCAAAGACACGGGGTGGTAGAGACGAAGTGTGAATAGCAGACGTAGTTGTGAGGCGCACCAACGGAGTCATATAGTTAAGAACACGGGATGGAAGACGGTTGATAAGATGAGTGGTCGTCAGAATAGCATCCTCCCAAAAAGATTTTGGAAGATGCATGGTGGCAAGGAGACAGCGAGCAACATCAAGAAAATGCCGGTTTTTTCGTTCGGCCACACCATTTTGGGTGGACGTATAGACACACGTGGTTTGGTGAATAATACCATGACTAGATAGGTATGCACCGAACGCCCCACGATCATCGTACTCCCCCCCATTGTCACTACGAAGAACACGAATGGTACCATTAAACTGAGTTTGTACCATCTTATGAAAGCTCTGAAATACAGAAAAAACTTCCCATTTTTTCTTTAACAGATAAACCCAGGTGGTCCGGGAAAAACAGTCAATAAAAGTAACAAATCACCGATAACCAGATAAAGAAACAACAGGGGACGGACCCCAAACATCAGAATGTATAATAGCAACGGGCGTACTACTAGGAGAAGATAAATGCGAAAAAGAGTGCCGAATATTTTTAGACATCACACACACATCACAATTTAAAGTTTGAACAAAAGGAGATAAAACGGGAAATAGTTTCTGAAGATAAACAGGAGACGGATGACCAAGACGCAAGTGCCAACGTCGAGCATCGGACTCGGTAGCAGCAGCAGTCGAGGAGAGAGTGAGGGGAGACTGAGTAGCATCCAGATAGTACAGACCACCACGATTCTTACCACTGCCAATGCATCGCCTCGTACCCAGTTCCTGAAATACACAAAAATCAGGGAAAAAAGTTACTGAACAGTTAAAAGATTTAGTAAGGTTGCTAATAGAAAGGAGGCTGCGAGGAAACGAAGGGACATGCAGAACAGAAGTAAGCGAAAGAGAGGGCGAACAGGAGATGTTCCCCTTCCCAGCAATAGGGGATAGAGTACCATTGGCAGAAACAACCTTATCCTTACCGGACAAGGGAGTGTAAGAGGAAAAACCTGTGGGGGAACCAGTCATGTGGTCAGTGGCACCAGAGTCAATGATCCACTCAGACGGAGGAGTCGCGGCAGTATAAGCAGCTGGCATAGTAGCAGTAGCAAATGAAGTAGAAGTCCCACTCGGGGAAGAGTCGGACTGGGAGTGCAGCAGGCGACGAAGGGCATCCAATTCAGAGGTGGTAAGATGGCTGGACAGCTGACCCTGATGATCCTCCTGAACCTCTGTGAAGTAGGCAGCATCCTGAAATCGAGTGCCGCTCTGATGGTATCCACCACGACCAAGGGCACGGCCACGACCACGGCCACTCCCGGATCCCGGAGGGATAAGGTGCGGATGAAGCTTGAAGCACACCTCCCGAGAATGTCCCCGGCGCCCACAGTGATCGCACGTAGGAATGGTGTCGGTATTGCTGGAACTGCCCCGACCAACACTAGCAAAGGCAGACCGATCCACTGCAGGTGCCGTCGTGCTGAGGGATCTACGACGATCGTCGTCACCAAGAACCATGTTGAAAGCTTCCCTCAGAGACGGAAGGGGTGATCGATGCAAAATATGAGTCCGGACAGTATCAGAGTCCATATTCAGCCCCATCAGGAATACATGTAAGCGGTATCGGTTCTCCTTTTCCTGCAATTTCACGGCGTCAGCCGTGCAGGAAGCAGTAAACTGCTAGAAAAAATCCAATTCCTCATAGAGTCGTTCAAACTCCGAGAAGTAGGTGGACACAGTCATAGATCCCTGTCGGAGCTCCAAAATGCGACGGGTAAGTTCCTAAATCTGCGTGGAACTCCCAATCTGCGAGTACGTGTCTTTGGCCCGTGTCCAGATATCGTAAGCAGAGTCCAGAAGCGTGTAGCTTCGATATACCTTGGGAGACATGGAGTGGAGAAGCCAGGATACAACAAGAGAATTCTCGGAGTCCCGACGTTTCCAAGTAGGGTCAGTCTTGGGTGGCTCCTTCACAGTTTCGTCAATGTAACCAAACATCTGATGGTTGCGGATCACATGTTGGGCAGCACGGGACCATTCCAAATAATGTGTTCCGTCCAAGGGAACGGTGGTAATATTCAACGAGCCTGAGTGGTCATGGGTCCGCTGCGGGTCACCCATCTGTGGCACAACTTCACTCATTTGTGGCGAAGAGTCCGTAGAATCCCCCATGAGAGCAAGAGGAGGGCAGCAAATCAACAAAAAAACGCCAAATGAGGAGCGGAAGGGGCTGTCAGAGCATCCAGCAGCAGCAGCAAGGCAGCGGGACAAAAAACTAGGGCATATCACGTCCGACCTAGCCTTCGGCAGCAAAAGGAGGGCCCAAGAGGCACACGGCAGCAACCGTAGAGCCCAGAAGGAGAGGCGCCAACCCTAGCATCCACAGCAGGAGCCTAGGGTGGCATTAGAAGAGAGAGGAGGATCGGTCGACTCTCAAACGGCCGAAGGAAGGGTCGACCGGAGCAGGGGAGGCTAACGGGAGGAGATCCGACGCTGATCGGCGAGAGGAAGGGAACCGGCGTCGATCGGCTGCGAGCGGAAGCGGCGGATTGCGAGCGGGAGCGGCTGCGAGCGGAAGCGGGCGAGTGCGGGAGCGGAGTCGGCTAGGGCGAGGGAAATCGTGCTCTGATACCAAGTTGAGAGGAAAGAAAATCACTTAAGTTGAATTAACACCCCCTCTACTCATATATATCGAGTAAGGGAAAATAGTACAAATGACCTAAATACCCTTATGGGAAAAATACAAAATACGATGGCGGACTTCGAGTTCAACAGTTACCACTCCTGTGAAACCTCCCCTCTCAAACGCCCCCATATCCCCTCCATATCCCGTACGCCTGATGCCATCACCCCTCTTCCAACTCGCAGAACTACTGTCCGCCACCTACAGCAAGGTAACCAGCCCCCTCCCTGCCTCTTCTTGCAGGCCGCCGACCCCCTCAGCCCCTCCCCTCTCAGATCTGCCCAGATCTGGGCGTTTCAGCACAGATCCAACCCTGCGCCGCCCCGATCCAGCACTCCAACCCCTCCAGGTTTGCTGCCAGCATTCCCCCATCCGAGGAACCACCTCCCAACAGCCGGCCATCACCAAAACTGTCCAGATCTGGGCATTCCAGCCCAGATTCAGCCCCTTCCCTCTCCGATCCAGCCCTCCTAATTCCCAATCAGCCTTCCCCTTACCCGATCCGGTCCACCAACCACCGGAACCCCTCTTTGAGCCCTCCAAAGTTCAGATTTTCTTTATTTACAGCAGTCGCTAATATTCTTGTTGTGTTCTTGTATTGATATTTGGTTGTAAGACATTATTATCGTTTGGATTATTACATGCTTGCTTGGATGTTCATCTTATTATAGTTATTTGTGCCTGGATTAATCTCTAACTGCAATAAGGAACTATTCGTCGCGCGTTCTTGCTTTGGCCCTCCACGTGGAGGAAAGCCTAAGCTTGTTTCGTCTTAATAAAATATTTTACCTTGCCGTGAATTAGAGGCGCGTGGGATGTTTAAATTTATTATCTAATTGTGGCTTAACCGTCGGATTTGCATAACATGTAGGGTTAGGTCACGGATTTTCCGCCGCCTATAGATTCGTCCTGCATCACAAAGCCTCGCTCAAAAATCTTTAACGTTTGAGATGACTTTCAGGGAAGGGATGAACACCGACCCGAGGGATAAGGGAAAAGAAAAAGAAAACGTGAGTTCTTATTTTTTTAATTTAAGTTTTGTTTTAAATGTTTACTTTCTTAGTTACAACAAATACAAATTTGAAAATGATAAATTACTCTTTCGTGCATGATAAGTACACATGTTTAAGAATACTTTCTGGCATCGCACTAGACATGTTTTAAAGCTTTCAGATTTTACTTTTATGAAAAAGAAACATGGAGTTTAGTGTTTTCTATTGATTCGACCTTTATTTACGGATTTTCATTGTCGATATTTGAAGTGTTTTAACCGAACCAACCGGTTGAACCATGAACCTCTCCTAAGACCGGTTCTATCTCCAGTCCGGTTTTCAAAAGGTTGGTTAGCAGTTCTTTTAACATGTCTTATGCATTTTAATTATTTTATATATGCACTTTTGATACTAATTCTCTTGAATTGTATGTAAGCAGTTAAAAATGTAAGAATTCAAGTCTCTGAGACTGACGAGTTTTAACCCTCATTTTAGGTCGTGGAAGGAGAGATTTTTAGCAAACTTTCGAAGGGAAAGAAGACGTTGGAAGAAAAGTATCAGTTGTGGCTTAAAATAATTGCAACTATGATTGATGTGATAGAGCGTTAGAGGAGTACTTGTCAGGATAAGAATTGCCAGCATAATAGTATTATGTTGCTCCTAGGATAAATGAATTAGTTGAGTGCGGAGTCTTTGGGACAAGATGGTGGAGTTCATGCATATGTCTAGTGGTTTTTGATGTCACTAGCCATATTTTCATAATGTCAAATTGTGTGTATATGTTGGAATATGTATGGTTGCAGTTGAATGTTGTCAAAGTTTATTATGTACATTGTACAGTTATATATATAAATATACATCTTTTGTTGCAGATTGTTCTACATATCAAAAGTCTTTTGGTATTCTGCATTTTTTATTGCTTGCAGGTCTCCACTGCGATATAAAAAATCAAACAAAGCATTCCTCTATTAAGACTAAGAAAGAACTCAAATTGTGGCAGTTTGGCGGGCCGTTACAATTAAGTAGTATCAGAGTGAGGCTTGCGATGCTTGGATGTTAGGACTAAAGGATACGTAAACATACATATATCTTGCTTAGGTCTTGTTTACGTTGATACTAATGTTGCATTAATTGCGCCAAAAATTTCCCCAGGTATGTACAAATTCGAGACATCGTCGGGAACTAGAGTAAAGTACATCGGTGGAAAATAGTGACACAAATGAACCAAGTGTGCAAATGTCTAAGTTAGCTCGAACGATGACATAAGTTATAAGGATGCTCAAACTGCACTGACTTCTGCCGACTCTGGTGCCCAGCCCTAAATGCAAATCGATCTTTATTTAAAACACTTCACTGTTTATTTTAGTATTTTTTAGCATTTCTTTTATGAATCATTTTAGCCTTTCATGTACTTATTACTCTGTGTTATTTACAGTTAGCAGTTCTTTTAACATGTCTTATGCATTTTAATTATTTTATATATGCACTTTTGATACTAATTCTCTTGACTTGTATGTAGGCAGTTAAAATGTAAGAATTCAGGTCTCTGAGACTGACGAGTTTTAACCCTCATTTTAAGTCGTGGAAGGAGAGATTTTTAGCAAACTTTTGAAGGGAAAGAAGATGTTGGAAGAAAAGTATCAGTTGTGGCTTAAAATAATTGCAACTATGATAGATGTGATAGAGCGTTATAGGAGTACTTGTCAGGATAAGAATTGCCTGCATGATAGTATTATGTTGCTCCTAGGATAAATGAATTAGTTGAGTGAGGAGTCTTTGGGACAAGATGGTGTAGTTCATGCATATGTCTAGTGGTTTTTGATGTCGCTAGCCATATTTTCATCACGTCAAGTTGTGTGTATATGTTGGAATATGTAAGGTTGTGGTTGGATGTTGTCAAAGTTTATTATGTACATTATACAGTTATATATATAAATATACATCTTTTGTTGCAGATTGTTCTACATATCAAAAGTCTTTTGGTATTCTGCATTTTTTATTGCTTGCAGGTCTCCGTTGCGATATAAAAAAAATCAAACAAAGCATTCTTCTATTAAGACTAAGAAAAAACTCAAATTGTGGCAGTTTAGCGGGTCGTTACAATTAAGTAGTATCAGAGCGAGGCTTGCAGGGCTTGGATGTTAGGACTAAAGGATATGTAAACATACATATATCTTGCTTAGGTCTTGTTTACGTTGATACTAATGTTGCATTAATTGCGCCAAAAATTTCCCCAGGTATATACAAGTTCTCGTCGGGAACTAGAGTAAAGTACATCGGTGGAAAATAGTGACACAAATGAACCAAGTGTGCAAATGTCTAAGTTAGCTCGAACGATGACATAAGTTATAAGGATGCTCAACGAAAGTACTACACTGACTTCTGCCAGCTCTGGTGCCCAGCCCTAAATGCAAATCGATCTTTATTTAAAACACTTCACTGTTTATTTTAGTATTTTTTAGCATTTCTTTTATGAATCATTTTAGCCTTTCAAGTACTTATTGCTTGTTATTTACAGTTAGCAGTTCTTTTAACGTGTCTTATACATTTTAATTATTTTATATATGCACTTTTGATACTAATTCTCTTGAATTGTATGTAAGCAGTTAAAAATGTAAGAATTCAGGTCTCTGAGACTGACGAGTTTTAACCCTCATTTTAGGTCGTGGAAGGAGAGATTTTTAGCAAACTTTCGAAGGGAAAGAAGATGTTGGAAGAAAAGTATCAGTTGTGGCTTAAAATAATTGCAACTATGATTGATGTGATAGAGCGTTATAGGAGTGCTTGTCAGGATAAGAATTGCCTGCATGATAGTATTATGTTGCTCCTAGGATAAATGAATTAGTTGAGTGAGGAGTCTTTGGGACAAGATGGTGGAGTTCATGCATATGCCTAGTGGTTTTTGATGTCGCTAACCATATTTTCATCATGTCAAGTTGTGTGTATATGTTGGAATATGTATGGTTGCGGTTGGATGTTGTCAAAGTTTATTATGTACATTATGCAGTTATATATATAAATATACATCTTTTGTTGCAGATTGTTCTACATATCAAAAGTCTTTTGGTATTCTGCATTTTTATTGCTTGCAGGTCTCCGCTGCGATATAAAAAAATCAAACAAAGCATTCCTCTATTAAGACTAAGAAAGAACTCAAATTGTGGCAGTTTAGCGGGCCGTTACAATTAAGTAGTATCAGAGTGAGGCTTGCGATGCTTGGATGTTAGGACTAAAGGATATGTAAACATACATATATCTTGCTTAGGTCTTGTTTACGTTGATACTAATGTTGCATTAATTGCGCCAAAAAATTCCCCAGGTATATACAAGTTCGAGACATCGTCGGGAACTAGAGTAAAGTACATCGGTGGAAAATAGTGACACAAATGAACCAAGTGTGCAAATGTCTAAGTTAGCTCGAACGATGACATAAGTTATAAGGATGCTCAAAGAAAGTACTGCACTGACTTCTGTCGGCTCTGGTGCCCAGCCCTAAATGCAAATCGATCTTTATTTAAAACACTTCTTGGAATTGACCCCCCCCCCCCCCCCCCCTCATTCCAAGGAGGAGTGACTTCAATTGAAACTGAAGATTGGATTAAGAAGATCGAGGTAATCTTCTGAGCAATGAAGTGCCCAGAGGACCAAAAAATGGATCTTGCAACCTTTGTCCTGGAAGGTGAAGCTCGAAGGTGGTGGAATAGTTTATTGGACGGAAGGTACGCCAGAAGAGGAGTGCAAGGTGTAATATGGGCATTGTTTTAAATGTCCTCTGACATGTCGTTTTTAGGGAAAAACGACATTTTGTATCAAAAATAGATAATGTCCTTTTGTAAAATATAGACCGGCATATCCGATTTTTTCTGATATATCGGCCAGCACGACTTTTAAATATATCGTTTACTATTTAATTTTATGTTATATTAGCAGATTAGCAATATATGTTTAAATCATTTATATGTATTTTATTATGCATGTTTAAATCAATTAGACTAGTTTTCATTTTTAAACTTTTTATTCTTACAACTAACTTTGTATAATTATTTTACATAAATTTTTTATTTCATATTACAAAAACGTGAAATTAACATATTTATTAGTTGATTATTTGTATGTTTTTAATATAAATTTATAAGTTTGGAAAGACTTATAATCAATAAAAAATAATTAACTTTTAAATCTTCATTATTTTCTATAAACTTAGTGTTATCAAAATAAAATTATAGTATAATATTAAATATATTTTACAATGTATCATTTTGTATTTATTAATAATAATTTATCCTGGATACAATTCGAATTTATTTTTTAATATGCATGATTCATTCTTCATCCATTTATTATATTAATTTTTTTTTCTTTTAGAACATATCAGTATAGTTACTATACTAAAAAATAAAATGTTATTAATGAGATATGAAAATCCAATATTTTAAAATATCTCAGACATGTCTCCGACTTCCGACATTTAAAAACTCAATCTGATATGTTGTCGACATCCGATATTTACAACCTTGAATATAGGCAAAATTCTTTTGGGAATTAATAAGTTGGTTCGTACCTTCGTTTGAGAAGAGGTTATTGCAAGAGAAGTTCCTTCGACTGGTACAAGGAAGCCAATCAGTGGTTCAATATGAAACTAAATTTACTCACCTGACCTATTATGCAGGAACTCTTATTGTTGATAAAGAGGAAAGGTATTTCTGTTTTCAATAAAGGTTGAGAGATAATATCAGGATGTTTAATGTCTCGGAGAATAAGAAATTATAATGACTTGGTTGAGACTGCGAGATTAATAGAGATAGATCTTGAAAAATCCTAAAAGAGAAAAT
This sequence comes from Dactylorhiza incarnata, assembly GCA_033032865.1. Taxonomy (NCBI): domain Eukaryota; kingdom Viridiplantae; phylum Streptophyta; class Magnoliopsida; order Asparagales; family Orchidaceae; genus Dactylorhiza; species Dactylorhiza incarnata. The sequence continues at coordinate 1,346,980 of JAWHQI010000449.1, read as the reverse complement.
AGTTTCAGAAGAAGAGATCATCAGAGAGTAGAGGTAAGGGGCCTACTACTAAAGGAGGAAATCCTAGTTAGAAAAATAAAAGGGGGCCGCAATCACAAACATATAGCCAATGTGTGAATCAGTCTGCAGAGCCGAAGAAATGTCAGAAATGTGGGAAGGCACATGGAGGAGTGTGCATAACAAGGTTAAATGTTTGCTTTAAATGTCATCGACCAGGACATCACAAGAATAATTTCCCGAATTTGAAACTAGTGACCGAAAAAACTACAAAAGGAGCTCCGCCGCCAACCTAGAAATTGTATCATGTTGGTTCTTCGAGCTACTTTGTTAAGGGAAAAGGAATCGAGTCTGTCGCATCTGGATCAGTTGATGAAGCCCCGGAAGAAAGGCATGTGCAACCTAGAGTATTCAATCTAAGCCAACAAGAAGCTAAGACCGATGATGATGTGGTGACATGTATGATCAATGTGCATAATAATCTTCTAAGGGTTCTTTTTAATACGGTAGCTAGTCATTCATTTATTTTTAATAAGATCGTTAAACACTTACACTTGAAACCATATCACGTTGTTGAAGAATTAAAAGTCTCAATGCCAAATACTACAGTAATGACTATTAAACATAAATGCAAGACACTAATTAATCTGGAGATAAGCATATAAAAACATATTTTGTCGTCCTACCGTTGACAGAGTTCGATATAATATTTGGTATGAACTGATTATCAAATAATGAAGTAGTTATAAATTGTAAGAACAAGGAGGTAGAACTAAAGTTCCCAGACCAAATTTATGTGCACTTCCATTGAATGTGTGAAATATCTAAAGTTGTAATCTCGACAATGAAAGCTATGAAAAGGATTCAGAAGGGATGCAAAGCAATGTTGGTGACGATCAAGAGTAATAGTGAGACTGAGAAGGAATAAGTAAAGTGTCTGTTGTTTGCGATTTTCTCGAAGTATTTCTGGAAGAATTACCAAGGATTCAGCCTGATCGAGAAATTGAATTTTCAATTAATCTTACAAAAAGAGCTTTGTCTATCATATGGCTCCAAAAGAGATGGCTGAGTTAAAAGGTCAACTTCAAGAGTTATTGAATAAGAACTTTATTCGACCTAGTTTGTGAGTTTGTCACCATGGGAGACCCATTCCTTTTCGTGAAAAAGAATGATGAAACCTTGAGACTCTGCATAGATTACAGAGAACTAAATAAACTCAGATAAACAATAAGTATCATCTGCCTCAAATTGATGACTTGTTTGATCAATTAGTGAATGCCACACTTCTCCAAAATAGGCCTCAGATCAAGATACTATCAGTTGAAGATCAAAGCAGAGGATATCTATAAAACTGCTTTTAGTACCAGATACAGACATTATGAATTTGTTGTGATGTCGTTTGGGTTGACGAATGCTCCAGTTGTGTTTATGGACCTAATGAATAGAGCCTTTAAGGAGCACTTGGATAAATTTGTTATAATAGGGTTTAGAGTTGCAGACGGCTAGGCAGCGGCAGAAGAGGCTCGGGAAGGAGATTTGTGGCAGGGTAGGGGCGGCTTGGGGTGTAGGAGGACTAAGGAGGACAGCAAGGGTTATGTTGGGCTTTGATAGGACTGTGGGAGGTGTATTAGGGTGGGGAGAGGGGCAGTTCAGCGGCTAAAGGATTTAGGAGGGGATCGGGTTAGGATCTGGAAGTAGATAAGGGTTTCGAAAGCCTGACTGGAGAGTGAGGGGGATGAGGTAGGGGCGGCGTTGGGTGATAGGGAGTCGGGGGCTTCAGGAGAAGGTAGGTTGTGGGATTTTGTGGGAGAAGTGGGGATCGGGTGGCTATTAGGGCAGTGGAGCGTCGGCGGAAATGGCAGGGGGTAGGGATGAGGGAACCGGCGGGAATAGCGGCAGCGGGAAGGAGGGGAATACCTGGAGTCGCACCAGGGAGGGATCGCTTGGCGTCGCACATAGGGAGACCAGCGGTTTCCAAACCTAGGATCCAAAACCATCGATCCCCAAACCCACCGTAACCTGCATATATAAATACTCAAACTGAAAATAGGACATCCTACTCGGATGGCCCACAACGTCCAAGCCGATCGGACGCTAAATATGACTCAAAATATAAAGTAATACATCAAACTGACTCGAAACGATCGTCCGGACAGATCCATGGACTCAGATCGCCCGAACGAGAAACGGATCACGACGATCTCCATCACAGTTACTTCCTCAGCTCCATTTCAATTAGTTGCATTTCCATCAGCATCAGTCGAAACAAATGTACCCTTAGGGCCCGTTCGTTTGCACGGAATTGAAGACTTGGAATTGGAATTCGACGACGAATTCCAATTACGTCATTCGGTTCTTAGGTAGCTTTAATAATTGGAATTTGAGTTAAATATCATGGAATTGATTTTAGCCTAGCACAAAATCTAGCTGGACATATCGGAATTGGGGAGTCTGGCTCGCTCAATTTACTCCCGATAAAAAAAAGGTGCAACGACTTCATAACTGCGCTTCCCGTTCCTCCTCGACATTCTGACTCGCAAGGGCTCCTCCACTTTCCAGCAGCGACTCGGGATCTTCCGATGAACCAGCAGTGCCATGCAACTTTTCTCCCTGGCGGGAGTTTTTCGCCCAGGCACGCGTTTTTCGCCTGAGCGCGCGTTTTTTGCCTGTGCACGCTTTTTTCACCCGAGCGAGCTTTTTTCGCCCGGGCGCGTTTTCTTCGCTCGGGCACCCGTTTTTCGCACGGGCGCACATTTTTCGCCCGGGCGCACGTTTTTCACTTAGGCCCGCGTTTTTCACACGGGCCCGCGTTTTGTCTCTGGTGCGCCCGTTTTTCGCCAGAACGCGAGTTTTGGCGCCCGAGCGTTCGATTTTCTCCTGGGCGCGCGTATTTCGTCCTTGCGCGTGTTTTTCGCCCGGACACCCGTATTTCGCCCGGGCGCGCGTTTTGTCGCCCGAGCTTTTGTCGCTCGGGCGCGCGTATTTTCAACCGAGCGAGCGTTTCGCCCGGGGGTGCGTTTTTTCACCAGAGCGCAGATTTTTCACCTGAGAGCGCATTTTTCGCTCAGGCGCGCATTTTTCGCTAGAGAGCGCGTTTTTCGCCCGGGCGTGAATTTTTCTCCAGGGAGCACATTTTTTGCCCGGGCGCGCATTTTCGCTCGGGCGCACGTATTTTGCCCGGGCCCTTGCTTTTCACCCAGGCGCCCGTTTTTCGTGGGGGGCGCATTTTTTCGACCAAGCGCGCATTTATCTCCCGGGCGCGTTGTTTATCGCCCGGGCGGGCGTTTTTTCGCCAAGGCGGGCGTTTTTCGCCCGGCCGCGCGTTTTTCGCCCGGGCGCGCGTTTTTCGCCCGGGCGCGCGTTTTTCGTCCGGGATCGAGTTTTGTCGCTCAGGCGTTTTGTCGCCCAGGCGTTTGTCGCTCGGGCGCGCGTATTGTCGCCCGGGCGCGCGTATTGTCGCCCGGGCGCGCGTATTGTCGCCCTGGCGCGCGTATTTTGCCCTTGCACGCGTTTTTCACCCTGGTGCACGTTTTTCGCCCTGACGCGCTTTTTGCGCCCGAGCGCGTGTTTTTTGTTCGGGCACGCGTTTTGTGCCCAGGCGCGCATTTTTTTCAGGAGACGAATTATTTATTATATATGTAAAAAAATATTAGTTTGTTCGTAATATTTTTCAATTCTTATATTGAATTTTATTTAACAAACGAACAAAGGAATTGATTAATTCCACAATATTCATCAATATTGTTTATTAGGCGAACGCTGGAATTGGAATTAGACCAGTTCCAATTCTGAATATCGAATCCCAATATCAAATTCCAATTCTGTTCAAATGAATGGACCCTTAGTTGAAAGGTTGTGTGTGGCCTTTTCATCTTCTATTGATGGCTAAAACATTGTGTACTTACAAGGCAATTTTCTAAATAAAAGTGCTTCCAATGGGGGACTGCTTTATTGGCTATAAAATGAAAGGACTGTTCCTCTATTTTTCCCTCCCCAATTTCATGCTCATCTCCTCTCTTCATTAGTCTTGTGCGATACGAGGACTCCGCCTTATTATCTAATTAAGGCTTCTAGTTTTCCGATTTCAATTTTCATTTCAGTTTTTCCAATTTTATTATTTAAATTCATAAAGTCTTCTCACGTAAGTTATAATCTTTTCTCTCTTATTTCAACTCGCGCAAGATTTAAATGTCCCTCAAAAAATCATATCAACGGTTAACTTACAGAGCCTCGCTCAAAAAAATTATACGTTTGAGATAGCTTCCAGGGAAGGGATGAACACCGACCCGATGAGGGATAAGGGAAAAGAAAAAGTAAATGTGAGTTCTTACTTCTTTAATTTATGATTTATTTCAAATGTTTACTTTCTATTTACATCAGATACAAATTTGAAAATCATAAATTACACTTTCGTCCATGATAAGTACACATCTTCAAGAATATTTTCCATCATCGCACTGAACGTGTTTTAAAGCTTTCGGAT